>JAMQGT020001189.1:0-150622 GCA_024447675.2 Pterophyllum scalare | reverse complement strand
AGTGGGCGGGGCGTGGGGGGTGCAGTGGGTGGTACATACCATTATAAGGTCCTTTTGAACAGGTCTGTTGGTTGTTTCAAAGTGCAGGACAAAAAGCCTTTGGGGAGGTCATTTTCAGCTTTTATTATGCCTTCAGCCACTGGAACAGTGTGGTGAAGGACCCAAGAGCTGCTAGGAGTGAAGGGCCTTGTCAGCCTGGTTTTTGATTGAGTGCAATTTAGACACTTTAGACATTGTGCACATTTTTAAAAATTTACTTACATCATTGTATCTATGATGAATTTTTTATTCTATTTTATTCTGTTTTGGAAATGTACAGGTACACCCCTGACAGGTCACCAGCCTGTCACACAGCTAACACAGAGAGACAGGCAACCATTCATGCTCACATTTACACCTATGGGTAATTCAGAATCACCAATTAACCTAACCCCTTTGGACTGTGGGAGGAACCCACCCAGAGAAAACCCAGGCAGACATGGGGAGAACATGCAAACTCCACACAGAAAGATCCTGGCTAGAGTGGATTCGAGCCCAGGACCTTCTTGCTGTAAGGCAACAGTGCTACTATGCCACCATGCTCACCCTACTACATCACATATCCACAACAATTAGTCTCAAAACATGGATCATTTCTACACTCGCTACCACAGAAACATCTGATCAACTGCCTCCTTAGGTTACTACAATATTTTCTTTTAAACTGCTTCACTGTGGGATAAATGAGATAGTGATAAGTGGTACACAATTTCATTATGAGTCTGACTTATTTGAAAAAGTGTTATACTCTAAGACTGTGCAACAGCTTGCCTCAAATACTTCACAGCATACATCAGAAAATTTTCTGTATTTCTGCTGCAGTTTGTTCATATGCACCTTTAATATGGGTAGCAATACAGGATTGATTACAGATTACCAATGGTTTCCATTAGATCTTAAAGAAAATGTATTATTTCTGGTTTTGATTACTCTCTGCCAATCAAGTGCAAGTGCACTGATCATTGTTCTACGATTTTATTGCTTTTCTGAAAAGAATTTCAGACATGTGCTGAAATGTTAAAAATGTGTGAAATTTAATTTAAGCCATCCTTCCATCTTCTGCTGCTTCTCCAGCTCTGGGCGGTTGGTGTAGTAGTCTAAGCAGACGTGCCCACACTTCCCTCTCCCCAACTGCCAGCTTTTCATGGGGAATGCACTGAGGCATTCTTGACCCAGCCAAGAGACATAATCTGTCCAGCTCACTGGAGTTGACAAACTGGTTTATTTCAGCACTGTGGACAGCTCCGTATTATTGCTGGTCAGATGCCCGAACTACCTCAACTGGTTCCTTTCAACGTGGAAGAGTAGCAACTTTATTCTGAACCCCTCTTGAATGACTGAGCTCCTCACCCAGTCTCTGAGGCAGAGCCCATGCACCCTTCGGAGGAAGCTCTTTTCCATCACTTTTATCTGCAGTCTCATTCTTTCAGTCATGACCTCTAGTATTTCTTTGTTGTTTCTTTCTGTATTAGTGCAGACACTGCACCAAACCATCTGTCAATCTCTCACTCCCATCTTCACTCACTCGTGAACAAGACCCCAAGATGCTTAAACTCCTCCACTTGGGGCAGCAACTCTGCCAATCCAGACTGGGCACTCCACCCTTTTCCAGCTGAGAACCATTTCTTCAGCATTGAGATGCTAAGTCTCATGCCCACCGCTTCACACTTGGCTGCAACCAATGCCAATGCAATCTGGAGGTCGTCGGTGGTGCATGAATGAGAATGGCTCATACAATTTGAAAATAAAATTTTTATTTGACCATGTAATTGTCAGAATGTTTGCAACATTGCCTCAGTGTATTTTAGCTAGTTAGAGTTAATGTTGTATTATATCCTAATCACAATCATCTTCATGTTCATTTGTTGAAACTGTTATCCCTCCCTCCAGTGTGTTGTATGAGATTTATAATTGTGTCGCTCTTTCTAGAGTTTACAAGCGGATCTATTTCAACACCACAGACAGCTCTGTGTTGTTGTTGGCCTGCTCTGACTGAACTTCTTGATCAGACAGAAATCTGAAATAGACATCATGTGATAAATTGTAGAGCCATTGATATTACATAGTGAAATTAGAACAGAATTGTAATTTCAAGTTCAATTTTTTTCTTCCTTTGAGGTGTTACTCGTATAATTTAGAAGTGTGTGTGTGTGTGGGATACAGTTGCTTAATTTAACAGCATTTCTCGCCTCACCATCTCTCCTTTTACCATTTCTAACTGTGCCAGAGGACTTGGGCTGTAAACAATGTGCTTGTGTGCTCATGTGAGTGTTGCTGACTCTGCAAACTGTGTTTGTGTCAGAGGCAAATTGCCACTGCCCCTTTGGTGTGGGAAGCAGCAGAAAGAAGATAAAATATTCAAAGCTGCTGTCCCATGTGCGTATGTGCCTGTGTGCATTGTGCATCTCTGCATTTGTTGCAGAACGGCTCCTTGGAGCAACACTATAGGAAAGCCTTTGATTTTCGTTTCAGAACATCAATATGTGCACACACACGAGCAAAGTGGCCAGTTGTCTCCTGGTTGTGCCTGACTTCTAAATCTCTTCATTAATGGGAGTCCAATAGAGAAATCAAAGGCTCTGATTGGAGTGTTGAATCTATCGTCACAGCTTGGTCTCATGACTCACATAAGATGCTAATTAAAGCAGTAAATCACTAATTGCCTCTCCCCTCTCCTCCTCTCCTCAACATACCATCAACATTTCAGGTGCTTCGAGGCTAGACAATATCACATATCACCTTGTTGTTTGACCCCTAATTTTAATGTGCTTGCAGCCATGTATCTATCCATCTGTCAGTCAGCCTGCCATACTGGGATATATTTCACTTTTTGTCTCATGGTTTGATTTGATGGCTGGAACATTTGTCTCACATTTTATTTTGTTATGACCTGACCTTCTTAAGCTTGAAAGAAAATATATTTTTACCTGCTCTGTAGACCATGGATGCCTGTACCAAATTGCATGACTAGCTATTAAATAGATTTTGAGATAGTTCACTCTGAGTGATAAATGTCAACCTGATGGAGGTACTGCAGGAAAGAATGACCACAGTTAGAGTCCATGAATTCCATAAAGCTCTCTATGACTGTTCTTGAGCTAATCTGAACACCACATGAAGTTTGGTCAGTAGCAATTGACTGCAGAAAGTGACGGCCTCAGCGTACTATGCACCTCAACATCTGCCACTTTGTGGCTGACTTACTGTTGTTCCCAGTTGCTTTATTGAAATACCATTAACAGCTGACTGTGGAATGAGGAAATTTCCACACTGGAATACACTGAGCTCCTGAGAGCAACCCATTCATTCACAAATGTTTGTAGAAGTAGTCTGCATCCCTAGGTGCTTAATTTATACACCTGTGGCCATGGAAGTGATTGGAACACCTGAATTCATTGATTTGGATGGGTGAGGGAATACTTTTGGCAATATAGTGTAGCTTCAACAACAGTAAATTGTTTTGTCAGGAGCTTGCATTACTGCATGACTGACATTTTCATTTACCTAATAATACAGATGATGATGCAATTCATGCAGTATATGGAGGGTTAAATAACCTTGTTAGGAAGAGCCAAGTTAAGCTGTCAGCAAGCCAAGCTGTATAATAAAGCTGTCACTCCACTCTGTGATAAATCAAACTGGTGCTTCGTAAAGTGTGTGTCAGCTCTGTCTTGTGAGGTAAATGACCAAAGCACACAATGCATAGGAAATTGGTTCATTAACTCTTAGCGATAGTCTCAAGCGATTTCAATCCCGTGTGCATTCAATGTCTTATTTTTTTTCATGAAACGCTGACTCGTTTTTGTGTTTGAGACACAACGTTTGCACAGATGTTGTGTCTACACACAGGAGTAATCAGAATTTATTGTACGTGTTTGGGATACTTCCAGTACAACAATCCAAACTGCTGAGAAAATATCTAAGAGCATCAACAACACGAGTATGTGCTCCACAGTGTGAGTTCTGTTATATATAATTTTTTTGTAGCTTTTGTCATAGTCATTCTTATAAATACAGTGGCCAGCTCCTGCAGTACTGTATGCTGAAAAAAAATGTGTTAACAAACTCTTTAATTTCTGGATTTATTAAGCATCCACTGTTGCTATAAACCTACATCACAAGGAGCAGAGTGGCCCTTTGATGCCACTGGATTTACCGCACAACAGCAAAGAAGCTGCAGTGCACAGAACATTCATATTTTATTCTTCCACTGTAACTTGTCAACTATGATTTTCACTCTACTCGTTCCACACTACTTTGCGTAAACAAAAGCGTGTGCAGTTGGAACCGCAGACTATTGTGATCCGTCCGTCCGTCTAGGCTTCTGACAGGCCAACATTTCTGTGCAGTTAGGGTTTTATTGCCATTTGCACTTGACAAAGCTTGACATCATTTTTGCTTTTTCATGTGAATGGGAGATTTTTAATACAAAAGTGGAAAAATCCCTGTTTTAAAAAAATACCCATATACATGTGGACATGACCCCGGGTTTTGATTAATGTTAGGCTGAGTTTTTATTTTTATTTCTTTTTATTATTCTAGTTTTGAGTTTTGCTCTAGATATTTTAAAACTACTTTTTAAAAAAATTATTATTATTACTGTTTGTGTTTTTGAACTTTGTTGCTCATTTGGCTTCCTTGTGTATCCCAGACATTTTTGGTTTATTTATTCTAGCCTCCCCAGTGTCCCTTGCTTTTAGTCACTTGTGAGTTTTTGTCTTGGATTTAGTTGTGTTGTCTCATTATTTCCTACTTTGTATAGTTTGCATCTTATGTGTCTTGTGTGAGTTTTACTTCCTGTTCTTTGACTATGTTTAGCTGTTTGTTGTTTCCCTACTGTTTCCACATCCTCAGTTAGCCTTGAGTGTATTTATAGTCCTGCCTTCCTTTTACTCCCTGCTAGAGTCTCTCTGGTAACTCCCTAATGTGTTCTCTTGTTAGTGCCTTCAACTTTTGGATTTCTGTTAGTTTCCTGTTGTGGATCTTTTTAACTTGGACTTTCTGCATCAGTCTAAATAAAAGGTTTGTTTTCAGTTACTGTTTGCCTGTTTTTGTTGTCCTGCATTTGGGTTCACTCTTTGCTGAACTGGATGTGCTGCATAGGAATCAAACTGCCACCCTTGGTACTATGAAGCATTGAGGCACTTTAGTAAATGATGACTGAACAAGTGAAAGTGTTTTTCATCGTGTTGGTTTGACAGCTATTGAGAACGATGTTTAGGATTAAACACTGATTTCTGTTGCCATCACTTTATGCAGGTTTAATGCAAATAAATTTCTCCTAGTAAATCTCCTGTTTTTCTTCACACTAAGTCTAAAACAGTCTGCTTATTACGACATGCCTTCGATGTTCTGTTGGCCAGATTTGTGAATTTGAAAATAAATATTTTACTGTGATTCACTGCTGACAGACTGAAGTCATGTTAGCAATGATTCATGGTTAATTGTGGGAACTGAAAGCAGCTAGGTGATCCTACTGTAAAAATCTCATTTACAATGAGGAGGATGAAACACAAAGGTAGAGTGAGGAGAAGCAGCTGCTAAAATGAGGGAAAGTGTGGTCATAACAGACCCCTGTCATCTGACTGGACCCTTTCACCCCCGTATCTTTTATTATCATTGTCTTTGACCCTGGTGCCTCATGTTCTCTATCTAAATGATGCTCTCTCCACTAATTTCTGATACCCCTCCCTTCCTTGTCTCCTATATAAATGGTATGCTTATAGATGGCCAAGGGTCAGCTTACCTTCCCTTCACTGTCTGGGTTGGTAAGCCTACTGTATGCTGGAATCCCTAAACACACCACCACAGCAAACCCTGGAAAAACAGGACATGGAGTCATTTCTTTAACAGAGTGAACAAGGATGACAGAAAATGGAAGGGGAAGAGACCAGCAGGAATGTTTTTAGTTCATCCTGCTGGTTTTCCTGTTTGCTGTTCAATACCTTCCCCATTCATTTTCTTATGCCTTTTCTCCGACCTCTTTTTGTTTCATGAATATTTTCCTAAAGGCATGTTTTTATTATTCTTCGCTTTTCCCCATACCCTCACATTATCACCTTAACCTATTGTCACAGACTTTCTCCCTCTCCCTTTTCTTCTGAAACTGTGACGAATAGCATGAAGGAATTTCTTTGAATAGCTTTATAGCAGTGTAAGAGTAATATTTATCAAGTCAAGAATGGTATCACCCAAGTGTGCGTGTGTGTGTGTGTGTGTGTGTGCAGTCTCTGAAATTTAAATTCTTTTAAGGTCAGGAGAAAGGGGGGAAAGTAATAGGAAATAATAATAATGAAAATATCTTTGTTTATCAATATGTATTATCAATAATTTTTTACAGCTGTTCTGCCCAGAGTTGCTAAAATTACATTCATATACATAACCATGAAGTTAGAAATTTATTTCTGTGACTTTTATTTTTCTTGAGTGTCTCAGTGTTCATTCTGGTGGGTGTGTCCTCTGGGTTGGCAGACAGTGCAGCATATTGATAAGCAGAGTAGAGCTTATTATCTTGTTTGGCCTGCAGCCTGAATGCCACTGGTGATTTTCTGTTTCTGGCCACATCCACAGTTATCACAGAGCCAGCGGGGCACAGGGCGGTTTCCATCACGTGATGTCTGGAATTTCTTTATTCATTAACTCCAATCTTCACAGCCACAAGTCTGGTTTGTTGTCATTGTTTCTTTTCATTCAGTCATTTCTCTCTTGTGTGTGTCTGCTGTGTGCCTGTAGCAGGCTTCCTCCAGGACAAAATTTGTCATCTGGAGAGGAAATGAAACATCTTTAATTTATCTACATTTGACAAGGAGCAGTCCTTCTCTTCTCCTCACTAAAGCAGCAGCACAGACTTCTTGCTCTGTTGTCAGTGTGTCTGAGTCTGTTGTATTAAAGGCACAGTAATCCAGTGTTTAATCACCATAGCAACAGTCACAATTATTGACATAATGCTCCATATTTTTTGTAGTTATTTATCTTTTTGTCTCTGAAGAGATGTGTCACAAGAGACTAAGTTGTGATTTTAAGTTGTGAGGACTGGCAACATATTTGTGTTCATCCACTAATAAATGTGTCAGAAACAGGAAGCTAAGCAGTAATGGATTTATGCACTAGCTAGCCTCTTCATGATTTATCACACAATGGTACGTCTTTAGCCACAATTTCGTAAGCTTTAAATACTTAAAAGAAAAGCTGAGATGTAAGAGATTTGTTCAGATCTCAGCACAACTCCGGCCTGAATTCTTCTTCATCTAGATCTATAATTTTTCCTTCGTTTAACTGGTTTGGTCGATGAATATATCATCAGGTAAATACACTGAAGAGTGAAACAAACAGATGGACTGACTATAACTGAAGCGTTCAAAATAATATAATCTTACACACTCCCTGTTGTTTGTTTAGCAGGTGGTCATTATCAGTTTCTCTGCCAAAGACAATCCAAACCAGCAGCTGGTGTCAGCTGAATAGTAATTTTGGGCTCTGATGTATCCATTTTAGAAACATGTTATTAACTGAAGTTTGTTGGTATCTGTAAAATGCAGCCAGTATTTTAGTAAACAGCAATTTTTTTTTGTATAAAACAGCAGCAAAAAGAAATGAATAAAATACAAAATCGTGTCAAATTCAATTTAAATGTGAATGTCTTGATTAATGCTCGTGCCAGCTCTGTAATTATGGTGATTAGAAATGCTGTGACGATGATGGTTGTATTTTTGATTACTTTGCTTATTGACTGAAACCAGCTCGTGATTCGTTCAGACAACTCTCCCGGCTTTTGACTCATTCTATGAACAATTAACAGCATCATCCAGAGAGAATAACGGACTTAATATGATTACACCACTCTTTAAAAAGTGTTATTATCTCTCTGTGTTGCACAATGCAAATAAAAGCAAAGATCTATCCATCTATCTATCCATCCATCCATCCATCCATCCATCCATCCATCCATCCAGTAGCAGATGTGACTCAGGAAACCCTCATGTGACATAGCATTTAAGGCTTTTCATCATGCTCTTGCTCTAACATAATCATTGGATTAGTTAACATACAGAGTAGCGCTTCACTTTTCCTGAGGCTATGCGGCCTCAGCATAGGTAAAAATGGGCAACCCTAAATCTCAAGCAAAACTGACCCCCCCCCAAAAAAGCTTGTCAATACTTTGTAGCAATTCATACGGTCTCAAACTCCTTTTTTTTTTTTTGGCTTTATATTAGTGTAAGCACACTGCAACAAAATAAGCATAATTCAAATGTTTCATAATGAGGTATTAAGAGTAAAAGGGAGATGGTTATTGTTCCAGCACCGATCTCTCCCAGGGAATACATATTCAGCATTTTACCTACACCTCTCCTTAATCTGAAGAAAACAAGTGACTGGTCTTGTTTATTTATTATTGATCAGGGTAAAACACCAGAGGTGCTCTTGCTGCCTGTTAAGTCAGAACAGGATAGATATGGCTAAAGGGAGCATTGATTTTTTTTTTCCTTCTGCCTGGAAAGTTTCTTAGAATCATTAAAGTGCAATGAGACCTCGATTTGTTTTGGTGACATTAATATTTGTAAATGGTGGCTCTCTGTGTTTGCATTTTCTCACACCCTCATCTCATTGTATTTATTTCTAGTTTAAGCAGGCCATACAAATACACATCTGAATACACGAGTGCACATAAAACCAAACTGCTTGTGTAGAAGATTTTGAAAAAAAAAAGAAAAGAAAAAAAATACAGTGTATGTTGTGATTTTTCTTTCGTTGTTGGTGGTGATGTAAATGTAAACCGACTGTTTTGTGAATTTATTGTGAATTTAAGCAATAACTATTGCTATAGCAACATGGTGGGTAAAAAGATGCTGAACCAATTAGTGGTTTAATTGATTAGTTGAACATTAATAGATTTATTCTCTAGTTCCAAATTCTCAAATGTTCCAAATTCTCACAGGATCTGATGTATGTATGCCCAACCCTGCTGGTATCATCAGAAACCCTCTTGGAATAATAAGCTGGCCACAGGAGGAGAGAGATGCCACTGATGTCAAGACATGAAAACTGCTCACAATGCACTGAGCTTTCCACCCAAAGTCCAGCACCCTGAGGCTCTGTGAGCAACAGAAAGACGGAGGGTGAGGATAAGTGAGTGTCAGAGACACGATCCAGGATGAAACGAGGGCCATCCATGAATACGTCAGGAAGCTAGCCCCCCTGAGATGAGCTGCTACAAGAGTGCCTCAGGGTAAAAAGGAGGAGGTGAAGGAAGTATTGTAGAAGACCAAACCATCACCATCATGCACCATCAACAGATTAAAGGAAGTGGTGGACATCAGTGGCTAGAAAAGGCTGACCTAAAGGAGAGCACAGAGGGGTCTGATAAAGGTGCCACAAGAAAAGATCCTAAGCACCTTTTCCAAAGGGGCAGGAGCCTGACAAAGTCAAGAAGGCCCAAGTTGCACGATGTGCAAAGATGCCCCAGAGACTGTTCACCACCTAACAGAGGGAGACTGGATTCATGGGATCCCATAATTCATTTAGCTTGGTGTACCACCTTTAGCAGCAATGAGTTCAAGTAATGGTTTTCTGTATGACTCTATCAGTCTCTTACAGAATGTGGAGGAATTTAGGCCCACTCTTTGTTGCAATGTTTCTTCAGATTTGTTGGAATTTGTTTATTCACAGCTCACTTGAGGTCTGGCCACAGCATTTTAGTAATGCTCCAGACCAGCAAATGGCCAAAACTGCTTTTTATAGAAGTGCTCATACTTGATGATGAACACTTAATCAAGTGCATTTGATTAGCAGCACCTGGCTGCTGCTTGCCCTCTTAATTCCTGTGGAAGCAGAAAGGTTGTAATTAGTTTTTTGCAGGACTGCACTTTTCCATATGACTGTACATTTGTGTGTGTGTGTGTGTGTCTTTGTGTGTGTTTGAGTTAAAACTAAGAAACTGAAACAGCATTTACCCTGCATTCTGGAAAATTACCTAGTGGATTTGAGTATGAAACCAAGGGATCATTTACATGGATACGTAACACACTGGGAGTGACAGACTCACTTATGGCTCACTAGGCACACGAATACCTTGTGTGTATGTGAATGCTTTCACAAAAGTTTGTTCTGAGTTATGAATAAAAAATTAAAGTGGGTGGAGGGGCATGCATTGGCGATATTTAGCATTTTCAGATTTTAGGTCAGTTAACCTTCTATAACCCAATAAAACTATTAAAACTCTGTTTTCTTCCTCCTCACCTCCTGAACTAAAGCAAGGGCTCTAACACATGAAAACATGCATAAAGTTGCTTATTAATTACTGATTTTCATTATGCCAGCTAATGTTAGGCTTGAGTGTCCTAAAAATCACACCTGTTCCCTCTGATAAACAGTTTGATTACATTCTCATCGTATGTGAGTTTATTCGCTAAGTCGGAGGCGTTTACACTGTTAGTTCCACCTCGAACAAAGTTTCAGTAATGCTAGCTAACAGTAGCTAACGGCAGCAAAAACAGAATCAGAATCAATTTAATTTATTGTCATTACATGAAACATGTAACGAGAAGTTCCAGAACACCCATCCAAGAGATAGGTGTCTGCGGCCTGTCTGCCATTACCGAGAGGCGCTGAAGTGGTTATCGATGGAAAAGTTCTGGAACTCACCTCAGTGTTGCCAAGTGAGCTTCTCTGACCTATTGATCCCTATCAGCAGGGCTGGTGTTGTGCCAAAAAGGTGACTTCCGATGATTTCCAATGTTTCTATGTGTTTCTGATGTGCAGTATCTTTGCTTATATTGGTAAAAAGACTGTAGTCAGCAGGATTGTGAAGGGTTTATATATGAAATAAAGAGTTGATCTGTTTTGCAACTATTTTTATGACTCTATCTATATTGTATCTAATTATAATTAAGCCAGTCCTTTTTGGTCTCTTTAGATAGTTTTATAGAACTGTGATGTTATATTTGTTGTAATTTCTGCAGCCATCGTGACAAGTTCTGTCTTTAAAAATATATTTTTAATGCCAGTGACAATTTTTACCTAGATAAATAAAAAATCTATAAATGTCTCTTTGCCAAAAGCTGATTTCTGCTTCTACCTTGTGACAGGAATGTTGTTTCTGGTTCAAAAGGACTTGGTATCATTAATGACAGATTTGTTTGGTATATGTTTCATAGATTATAGCCCAAAAAGTTATTTACAACTGTTTAAATACAGGCAATCTTTTTTTCTTTTTTTTTTTTGGTAAATACTGGAAATCACTTTCTGACAGGCGATCTTTTTTTTTTTTTTTTTTGGCACAACAGCAGCAGTGTGTATCATACTGAAATACATTGTTTTGGGGCTGAAAGAGCAGTGCATCCAAAAAAATGAATATTTAACTTCAACCCTCCAGCGTTAATAACAATAACAGCAGCCTGTGGCCTAAGCAACATATGCGGTGACAAAGGGCCCCCTGACCACAAGGGGGCCCCCAAGCTCACCCAAATTTTTCATAAAACTTTTTCTTTGTTTAGTATGCCATGTCCTAAAAGAAAGAAGAAACTATTACAACACTCCAGAATTGTACAGTTGTAGCAATACTAATTTAATAAGTAGGCTACTTGCTCTCTGACTTCATGTGTTAGCCTGCATTTGGATAGTCTGGGCAGGCACCCGCATCGGCAGTGCTCCCAGTTAATGGTCCGTCAGTTATGGTCATTTGTGGCTGAGGCTATAAAACAGAAATGCCACAGAAAGGACCTAAACCTCTGGGGCAGAGAAAAGGAACAAGAGAAGATTAGAGGAAGGAAAAAAAGGCAAGAAGGGTATGTTTTCATGAGCAATTATAATATGTTTATTTGGTAAACAACTCCAAACTATTCCAAAGGTGTAGTTTGCTTGCTGGCTAGGTATGGTCTTTATCATTTCGCTAGATTTCTATTAGAAAAGCACAACCTGTCAGCCTGTCACCGACCTCAATGTGTTTCTAGTTAACATACATTTTGCTTGGATCTTATTGTCATGGTCCTGAGTTTTTAGTTTTTGGACTTTCAGTTTTATGTTGTTTAAGGTTATTGTGTAGGTTACCTAGTTTACTGTGTTTTTTCAGTTTTGAATTTTGTTCCTTTGTATCAAATTCAGTTTTGCTTCCCTTCCCTTCCCTTGTCTTGTTAAGCTGTGCTCCTTGTGTAGCCCAGCTCGGGTGTATAGATTGTCTGAGTCCTCCTGTTCTTTGTCACGTCATCTCACTTAGGTAGTGTGTTTCCTGGTTCAGAGCTTCCCTGTGTATTCCAAGTTGTTGATTTACTAGGTCCAATTGAGCTTTCCTTGTTTCCTTGTACCTGATGTGCATCCAGCAATAAAGCTGTGTATTTCTGAGTTCATGCTTTCCCTCCTGAGTCTTGTGTTTGGGCCCTTATCCTGCCTGACACACTACAGAATTGTGACATTTATGTGTCAGGGCTGTTGAATATTTACAAGGTTCAGTGGACAGGACATGCTAGCTGGGCATATCTTGACTTTATTCATGCATGCATGTTCAGACATAGCTGTGCATTTGTGAGCGGTGGTGGTTTAATCTGACTGGTTTACTCATTGTTCCTGTGGTGACAGGGTTTTATTGTTTTCACACTGTGGTCAGGTTGCATGGATAGACTAGTAGACCTCGCTTTCATGCCTGATTTCTAGTCTTGGGGGTGGCACCACACCATTTTGTGGTATAGCAGCATAATAACATATTTACAGCTTTTCTTTTAGCACTGGGCCCAATTGCTGACCACTTGTATTTAATATTATTCCACTGAAACTCAGCAATTCTGTATGCTGCATAATTATTCATATATTTCAAATAACTTATTTACTAGTCTGTAATTAGGTGCATTTGCATATTTATGCAAAAATGTACAACTTTTGGATGTAAACAGCATGTCCAACATGTCTAAAAGCCGGTCAAACATACTAAATCAGATATTTCCTAAAAAGCCTACACCCTCGATTGAATTTTGCATGCATTGATACTTGTCCCGCCCTTCTTACTGTCATGGACATGACATAGTTTTACAGTGTGTATCATACTGAAATACATTGTTTTGGGGCTGAAAGAGCAGTGCATCCCAAAAAATGAATATTTAACTTCAACCCTCCAGCGTTAATAACAGTTAGGCTCAGGTGACAATGAAATGATATGTGGGGGGCCCCAAATCAATTTTTGCCCAGAGCTCCTTCAAGGCTTGGGCCATCCCTTCATATTGGACTCCTTTCACAAAGTTTTACAGCCTCCTCCAGCATAAATAGATGTGGACGCTTCACATGAGGTAAACCGTGATCTAACAGTCTCTGCACTCACTAGATGAACACCAGCCAGAGTGTTTGAGGGGACTCTGGGGTAAAAATGCCAAAGATTTAATTGTCACATATCCATGTTTTTTTATTTATTTCTGATTTATTGCAAAATGTTGATATTATTTAAATATGTTAAAAAATAGTGTTCACAAAAACATATTTATACACAAACAGTAGTAGTAAAATGCCTGCTGCTGCAGCCCCTCTGGGGTACAGAGGTAAATAATCTGCAGAAGAGGGTCACAGTTTTATATCCAATATAAACAAAGAACAAACAAACAAAACAAAACACTGAAAGCATTCTCTCCTATTGAGTTTTGGTCATTTATGTTTTCTTGGCTTTGAGTGCCATTCCCATAAAAGTCCTGTTTACTGTACATGTGCAGGCAGTACGCAGGCACAGTGAGGGGTGTTTTAGTTAGTTGAGATGTGGATTTACTACTTGCCACCATTTATCGCAAAGTGTCTTTTTTAAATGATCATCCCACTGACTGTTTAAGTGGCTATTAGTCTGTTTTGTTATTCACATCAGGTCTCTAAAACTCTGGAGTACCATCAGCAGCAGGCTGTGCTTCACAAAGCTTCGTCCAAGATAAATCAGCATTTGCAGCATGGTTTCAGGACACGTTCCTAAGCTTGTCTGTGGCACTGAGAGGATTACCGGAGGTAAAGCAGAAAATGAATCATTCCAGTGGTCCTCAGCACTTGATTTATTAATAAAATGGTGTTTTTAATAGTTATGTTATTTTGGGTTTCAAACATAGATTGTTTCAAAGTTTATATCAGTTTTATCCAAATGCCATGTGGTTAATGAAAAGCAAACTTCACCAAAAAAAAAAAAAAAACTTCTACTGAATATATAAAACAAACCACTTGACTCTGCTTTCCAATGGGGATCTGATGGAGGGTTGCCTTGATGATATAATAAAGAACTAAAATGGCCTCTCTGGAGCCTGGCTGAAAGGCAGAACTGTCTGAGGCTGACAATGAAAATGCATTTTTATATCCAATGTCATCAGTGCTTGTTTTTGCAAAATGACATCACAGCTGTTCAGTACATTTATGTTCTGAATGTGATGTTAGATTTATTTCTCCTGCAGAGCCCACTCTGTGAAGCTGCAGAAATGCACTGAACAGACGATTGGCACTTTATGACCAGGCCTTCCTCAGTAGATCAGACTGAAGGAAGAGAGGGAATTGTATTCTCAAGAGGGCTCATTAGATTCCTTGTAGTGTTGGTTGAGAGACACCGGGAGAAAAAAAAAGTCTTAAGTACTGTGGGATTGCTGTTAAAATGATTGGAGAGGCTTTATAGGACGCATCAACACTTTACTGAAATACAATGACAGAATTGGGGAAATTGTAAATAAAGCTGGGTAATAATTAAATATTATGCGATTTCTTTCTTTGTTTCTTTGTTCTTTCTTGAGTAAGACTTTCAGCTTCCTCTAAGATGATGTGAAAGGAGATTGCAGCTGTTCTGTTCCCGAGACTCGAGCGTGTCCATGTGTTGAGCAGGAATTAGTCTTTGAAATCTCGACTCTTTGATCAGTTATAATGCGGGTGCTGCACTCATTCCCCTCCTCGTGTTGTCGACAATATTCAGTCGACAACAAACCGCGTCTTCAGTGTTTTTCAGCTCAAGAAACCGACACTTGAAGCTGAAATGCATCCTTTGGTTACAAAGATGAAATGGATAATGATAAGCCCGACAGAATACTTTTCCAACTCTTACCTCAGGAAGTGATTATATGTCTTAGATGTATTGTCTTATTTTGTGGGGGTGGAGTGCTACTTTTTATGGTGAAGCAGTGAACATATGGCCCAGCCTTGATGAAACTGTAAAGGAGAGATGATGCATCTTCTTAGCTGCTAACCTGGGGGCCTGCATCATTCATGGTTAATATGGTTTACACAGTGTGGTTGTTGTTGTTTTCTTGTATTCAGCTTATTCCTGTGCAGTGTGACTCTTCCCTTGGGTTTACTCAGGACAAGAAAGTGAGTAGAATCCTTGATTTGTTTGTGCAGTCTTTGGCTTTAAAACAAACAATGCTACTGATGCATACACACATTCACAAAATGTGGCAAAACTAATATGTTTATTGAGGTGAAATGATGAAGTGATGGTATTTTATAGAAAAAAAAATCAAAGGTCAAATTTAATATAACATCAGTCTATTCATTTGGAGAGCTGTGGCTCAGGAAGCAGTGTGGGTTGTTGCCTGCTGGGCATAGCAGCTATGTGTATGGGAGCTCAGCTGTACATTTCTTTTTGTATTAAAGTATATGCAACTTTTTGTATGGTACCAAACTGTTCGTTACTTAAATATAAAATAGAGGAAGCAAAGCATGAAATCATGTTTTGGTGACCGCAGAGTTCCTGTCTTTAAAACTACTTGCCCTCCTTTTTATTAGTAACGAGACTAGAAAGTGGCCGCTGACACCGCATTGTAAAAGAGAGATGGGAGACCTGTGTGCTCAGCTGGAGGCAAAATTTTTAGTCTTTTCTCCACTAAAGAAACCACATTCTTCAGCTAAAAGGTCACTGACAATGAAAGGATAAGACCACAGAGAGCACTACCGTGGTTACCCTGAAATGGAGAGCTCTGGGAGCTGCTGAAGAGCATCAAGGTGAATATGGCTGTGTTTTTTTTTTATTGTTTTTCTTTATCTGATGTTGTTTCTGCATGTGAGAATGAACTTTTCAACATCCCACAGATGGCGCATGGGTGACCACAGTGAAAAATATGGTGTGAAAGTAGGCTGAATGACTATGAGTAATGCAATGAAAATAAACAAGAGTTTAATGCTTTCATGCTGCTCTTTATTCAACCAAAATTGTACTTAGATCATTTAATATTGTTAACAAATAATAAAAATTACATAGTGTTGCTGTGAACTTTTTCCAGCTACTGAAGTGGAGCATGCTAGAAAAAGTTTGTGAACCACTGCTCTAGAGCAATATCCTGTGATTCTGAATGTTTTACAGCACTTTTATGGTTAAAAATAAGAGTTATGCAATTGCAGCCCATTTGCCATTTTCCATAGGTATTGATTTGAATTTGAATCTGCTTTTCAGCCAAAATAAGTGCACTTGGTTGTGTTTATTATGACTGGGCACTTTTGTGTATATTACACTATCTACTAATTAAGTATTGATTATTGCAGCAGTTTGCTTGCCTTCAAAATCAGATGCAAAGCCATGTGGCTGCATGTGTAGCTTTATCATCTTTGCAGCACATCTAATATTTAGTGCGAAACCTGCCTGTTCATATAAATGAGACACTGCCTGTCAAAACTGTAGACATGAATATGGGATTGAATCCAGATGAGCTCTACTCCAGGAAAGCAAACACCATCTTATATTAACTTCCTCCTCTCTCCCCCTCACCCATCTCAACGTATTCCCTTAATATCTTCTCACCTCTGTCAGTCTATATTTCTTCTCTGCAGTGTATTTGTTCTCGTTTTTCTCTCTCTCACAAATCCTTGAAACTGACTTCTCTTCTTGTCATTCATTCTGATTCCAGTCATCATCCATCCTATCATCTACACATCCCTCTCTCCATTAACTTTGTTTTCAACTTTTCCTTCTTTTCCATCTGTCCCTGAAGCCTCTTATTGGATCTCTGCAATATCACTGACAAGCTCGGAGAGGAAAAATTCAGTTGTTGCATTAAAAAGCAGTTTGTAATACTAAGTTCAGATAGTGAGAGCCTTTGTGCAGCTATTGATAAATATGTTCGCTGGTCTGTTTCTGCAGAAATTACTTGCTTAATGCTCATTATCTGAGTTAGCTCTGCATTTAATCAATATATGAGTTGCTATATATATGCGGCAATAGTAAGCCATGCAACCAGCAGCAGCAACCAGCAACTTTGTACAATGTGTATGAATGTCATACAATGTGTATAAGAGGAGTGAAACTGATATGGCTCTAGTGTGCTGTTCATTTCAAACTTAGAAAATGTTACTGCCCAGTGGAGCCTGTGTTTGCGAGCTCATATATCTTAGATATTAAATGTTGCTACACCATAGTTCACTATGTTCACCGTGTTATTTGTCCACACTGTGTAATAAGGAATACATCAAAGTAATTGGGAATATAGTGTGCCTGAATGTAACATATGCATATAAGTGAAATTCATTAATAACCTTGTTTACTGTTCTAGAAACAGACAAACCTACTCCTGTATGAAAGCACTCTGTGTTAAGTTTTCAATAAAATTAACTTAAAGTTGTTCTCAATCACTTTGGTGCAAATCTCACTCCAGAAAAGTCATTCTGACTACTCTTAATGCAAATCATAAATTTTCAATCAAATTACTTCAAACTTT
Organism: Pterophyllum scalare; assembly: GCA_024447675.2. NCBI lineage: Eukaryota > Metazoa > Chordata > Actinopteri > Cichliformes > Cichlidae > Pterophyllum > Pterophyllum scalare. The sequence goes on along the minus strand of JAMQGT020001189.1, from coordinate 132,947 downwards.
TTTTCAGATAGGCCCTGTGACAGGCTGGCGACCTGTTCAGGGTGTACCCTGCCGCTCACCCTATGTCAGCTGGGATAGGCTCCAGCCCCCCCCCCGCGACCCTGACCAGGATAAGTGGATGTGAATGGATGGATTTTTTCAGATATGTACGAATGTACAAGACCGCTAACACACTGTCAGTCATAGCAGTGAAACTGGCCTTGAATTGAAAGCATATATAAAAGTACATTGTCAGAAGAGTTTTAGCTGAAACAAATAGAAATACATACTCTTTTGTAACAGGTGCATATCATGGCTAATTACACAGAGGCATATGCTCTCTCTCTGGCTCTCTCTCTCTCATCCAATTTCATCATGATGAATTTGTGCTAAATGTAGCCTCACTTTCCTGTTCTTAGTTGACAGTAGTGGCACCCGGTGTGGTCTTCACAAATACAATTTTAGCCATTACAGAAAAAATTATTCATAAACATCTCAAAGACATATCTTCATGTTGGGCTGCTTTCAGTACTGCTGGTATTTGTTTCGACTCTTTCTCTCCAATCTTTCAGAGCAGTGTAGTTTTCGTTAATGATGACTAAATGATTTCATTGACGACCCTTTTTTCATGACAATAACAAGACGATGACGAGATAAACATGGCTCTTTGATGACTAAAACATGACGAGTTTTCGTTGACGAGACGAAACTAGACGAGAAGGTTGATGGATGTTCCGTCAGTCATCCAAAATGCATGACAGGTCTGCCTATTGTGCTTGTAATCTGTCAGTCAAAAGCTAAAACCTATCAGCAAAGCTGCTGCATCCCATCTATTTTTGGTCATGCCCACCACCTCCATTACTTTAATCCATGGGTGTCAGACTCAATCATAGGACGGGCCATAATTGACACAGTCTGTGTCGCGGGCCGAACAGTATTAAAAATAATAATTTTAATCAGCAATATGAATTTGAATGGCCAAAATACAGCAACTTTTTCATCAACACATTAAATAAAATATAAAATTATATTTTTCTTCAAAAATGACATCAGGAAAAATGATTATATTTCAAGCTGATGAAAATTTGCAAATGTTTAAGGTAAAAACTGAATTTCTGTGCACTGCAAACACAGTGGTGGAGACCTGCTCTGATTTGATTTGATTTTTGGGGGGGGACAATCACATCCTTAATCCGGTAGGTCCGGTCCCTGAAGCTGCACGGATGTATGGATGCTTTTCACACAGCCACCTTTCACCCCGGAGCCCTGCTGAGACTTTTCCTTTACTTCTCATGAAGTTGACAGATTTACTCAGGTACTGTAGCTCATTGCACCTGTGTATAAGGCACGTCACCAAACTCAGAAGCTATTTCCTCCGAAACTGCCGGTGACTTAAAGCTTTGCCTCTTATATAGTTCACTGTCTGTGTTCCGGTGATCATGGCGTGTTCTGTCGTCAGGACTTTGCTCCTGGTTTGTGATGCAGCGATGCGCTGTCAGCTCACCTGTGCAGGTCTCCCTCTGCATCTTCTCCCGCAACCATCCCACCAATCCACCCTTTTACTTGCACATCGTAGGCGGGGAAAAGAGACGCACGATTTACCTCTGATGTCAGCAATCAGGTCCTCTACCTCCCACCTGTTTGGAAAATCCCTTTTCTCACTTTTCATCTGGCCATTTTTTGGGGGTCAGGCAGCTTAAATGTCACTGTAAAAAGTGCTGACCGATGTTTTTATCCGCTGATTACTGATCAATATGTCATAGACGAAACTGAAAACGGGTTAGCACACAGGTCTTGACCTGTGCGGCAGCTTTTGCAGTGCATTGTGGGATTTGTAGTGTAAGTGGTGGGAGCACTAGTTACCCGTTCGTCATTAATAATAACTATATGAAATCATATAAAGCCATATAAAATTATATGGTGGCCCGGATATTTCCCATGGGCCTTGAGTCTGACAAACATGCTTTAATCACTGATGGACCATGGCGGACGCAGGACGTTCCACGAAGGGGCTCGGTGGACACAAACCAAGAAAAGATCTATGGACTTATTTTCAATATAACACATTTGAAAGGAAAACTGAATGCATTGTCCAGGGAGATGGTGGTAACTGTGGGCATATATGTTCATTGCACTTGAGCAAATTCGGAGAAATAAAGCTCCAATTGCCGAAGTGAGAATGTTTTTGTTTACTGCATTTTTAGAGTAATTGATTCCACCGTTACCAGTAATTATTCAAATTAATTTGTAAAGACTAATACTTTATTCTTTTTTTCCCACTAAAGCTGACTAAAACTTGACTAAAGCTTTTTGAGTTTTTGTCGACTAAAACTGGACTAAAACTATCACATTTAGAAATGACTAAAACTGACTAAAACTAAGAAGCATTTTTGTCCAAAAGACTAAGACTAAAACTAAAACTAAACTGGCTGCCAAAAGCAACAATGTTTCAGAGTTAACATCCAAATCATCAACGTATTTATTAGATCCCATTCCTACTAGACTGCTCAAAGTCCTTCCATTGATTGATGCTTCAATCTCAAATGTGATCAATCTGTCTTTCGTGGGCGGCAGTGGCGCAGTGGGTAGGTACTCACCTCGCAACCGGAGGGTACTTCTGAGCAAGTCTGTCATTGTGTCCCTGGGCAAGACACTTAACCCACATTGCCTAAGTGTGAATGTGGTTGTGTGGTCAGTGGTGGTCGGAGGGGCCGTAGCTGCGAGTTGGCTTCTGTCAGACTGCCCCAGGGTTACCACCACCAAGTATGATTGAGGTGTGAATGAATAGTGCACAGAATTGTAAAGCGCTTTGAGTACCGTGAAAAGTAAGTCAAAGGCATTATTATTATTATTTAGTTAGTTGGCTATGTACCACAGGTTTTTAAGGTGGCCGTAAACCATTACTTAAAAAGTCATCACTTGATGCAGCTGCCTTAGCTATTTATAGGCCAATCTCCAACTTTCCTTTAGCTGGCTTACTTGTGGTTCCTAGGATACTTAAGAGTAGAATGGGAGGCAGAGCCTTCAGCTTTCATGCCCCTCTTCTATGGAACCAGCTCCCAGTTTGGATCTGGGAGACAGACACCCTCTCTATTTTAAAGATTAGGCTTAATACTTTACTTTTGATAAAGCTTATAGTTAAGGCTGGATCAGGTGACCCTCAACATAACTTAGTTATGCTGCAATAGGCCTAGGCTGCTGGGGAGTTCCCATAATGCACTGTTTGTTTTAATTCACCTCTTTTTACTCTGTTTATACCCTACTCTACATTTAATCACTCACTCAGCCCCAACCGGTCACGGCAGATGACTGCCCCTCCCTGAGCCTGGTTCTGCCAGAGGTTTCTTCCTGTTAAATGGGAGTTTTTCCCTCCCACTGTCACCAAGTGCTTGCTAATAGGGGGTCGTTTTGACTGTTGGGTTTTTGCTGTAATTATTGTAGGGTCTTTACCTTCCAGTATCAAGCACCTTGAGGCGACTCTTTTGTGATTTGGCACTATATAAATAAAATTGAATTAAATTGAATTGTTGTAGCCCATCTGTGCCAGGTTTGAGTTGTTGTGTGTTCATAGATGCTGTTCTGCATATCTTGTTTGTAATGAGTGGTTAATGTCGTTGCTGTTACCTTCTTGTCAGTTCAAAGCAGTCTGGTCATTCTCCTCTTAACTTCTGACATCAATAAAACATTTTCACCCACAGAACTGCTGCTCAGTGGATACATTCTCTTTTCGGCAGTTTGTAAAATACTCAGATCAACCTGTCTGGCATAAACAACCATGTAACGTTCAATCACCTTTCTTTCCTATTCTGAGGCTTGGTTTGAACTTCAGCAAGCTGTTTTGGCCATGTCTACATTCCTAAATGCTTTGAGTTGCAGACTTAAAGCATTTATGCCTTAACTGCTTTGAGAACTGCATTAAAAATAGTGAGAATGACCTTTTAAGTTGAGCTTATTGACCGAAACAGCATTGAGGGTTAAATTCACAAGCCTCTTATTGCAACTCTAATTACTTAAAAAGAAAAAAAAAAGAAGTACTGTATTACACATTAGTCGTTACTTTTTTAAAAGTAAAGAATTATTTTACTTAATCACTCCATTGGAGAAAGTAACTTGTTACATGACAATACTTTTGCTTTACATGGCCTGAGATGCAGTGCCACTAATGATCAATTACAATAAGTATTAACATAATAATTAACATAATTCTAATTGTAAACCTTAGGCTACAACCTCACACACTGACCCAAATCCCTATCCTCATGAGGACATGCATATGAACTTTCTTTTAGTGTCTAAGTGTGAACACAAAGCTGACAACACAAAGGAAAGCTGAAAACCTAGCCCAAAGACACTTCAAAGCAGTTGCCACTGCAATTCTACTGTAGAAACATGTACAAGTAGTAATGGAAGCTACAGTGCTGCAAGCCTGACTGCTCATCACTGCTTCTGTTGCTTGTTGATAATCAGGCCCCGGCTAGGATCGACATACACTCAGCTTCTAACATCACTCTGGGTTCTCTGGCTAGCTTTGTGTTAGTACGCTGCCTGTGCAGATTCTTGCACAGAGCCAATATAACACAGCTGTTTCTGTCCGGGATGGAGTTTGCAGCTTTACCATCACACTTGTGTTCTTTTGTGCAATAAAAATAAAATTATGTTCGTGTTTCCACTCCAGAAAAGTTGCAAGCACTCCACCGATTTCCATTCTCACCGCACATGAAGTGGAATCAGCTGATTGTAGCACAAGTGTGCTGGAAGAAAAAAGGCATGTTTGATGTTTTTTACTTTCTATCCACCCATAGCGCAGATTATGGAAGAACCTTTCTAATGCAAGTAACAACATAATTTATTCCGCCAAGAAGGTTATGTTTTTGGTAGTGTTTGCATATGATTTTTGTGTGTAAACATGACAGCTCGAAAAGCTTTGAATGAATCTGAAAAAACTTTGTAGGGGTGTAAAGTTAACATTACCAATCCATTAAAATTTGACTGACATCCACCAAGGCCTTCAAGGTCAGCTTAATGATTTATTGGTGGAAAAAAAGCCTTATAACTTAGAAACTATGATTCTTACAACTGTAGTGTGTGTTGTCAACATATAGAAAGTACCCAGACATAAAATATCATGTCACATTTGACCTGATCTCAAGTTTACATTTCATATCTGCCTTTCTTTTAAGTTGTTCCCAAAATGTGTTATGTCTTTGAGACTCTAGCTTCAAGGTATCTGGTAAACAGGCTTTATTCCAACTCCACAGCCAGAAATTTGTTTTTTTTATTTCAAAATGTGTAGACTTCAGACCATTGAATGCTGGCACAAGTGACATGCATATACAGTGATACTCCACATATGGGGTGGCTGTGGCTCGGGAGGTAGAGCAGGTCATCTACTAATTGGAAGGCTGGTGGCAAGATACTGAACCCCAAGTTGCTCTCCGATGCAACCGTCAGAGTATGAGTCTGTGAATGTTAGATAGAAAGCACTGTGAATGTGTGCATAAATGGGTAAATGCAAAACGTGTTGTGTAAAGCGCTTTGAGTGCGCAGCTAAAGTAGTAAAGCACTACATAAGAACTAATCCATTTACCATAATGTACAGTGGGGCAAATAATTATTTAATCCTCTGCTAAATTTGTAAGTTAGCTCACTTACAAAGAAATAAACAGTCTTTAATTTTTATGGTAGTTTCATTTTAATGGAGAGAAACAGAATATCAACCAAAAATCCAGAAAAAAATTACATAAAAATTATACAATGATTTGCATGTCATTGTGGGAAATAAGTATTTGATCCCCTACAACCCAGCCAGAATGCTGCATGCAGGATCTTGCCTCATGGGTTGAGTATTATTATGATTAAGGTGGTGTATCAGCCCAAAACTACATGGGAGGAGCTTGTTGATGATCTGAAGGCAGTTGGGACCACAGTCACCCAGAACACCATTGGACACACTATGCCATGATGGATTGAAATCTTGCAGTGCTCACAAGGTCCCCATACTCAAGAAGGCACATGTAAAGGCCTGTTTTAAGTTTGTGAGTGAACATCTTCAGAGAAGGTTGGGGAGAAATCAAAATCAAGCTCTTTGGCATCAACTTGACCCTCAGAGGAAGAGAAATGCTGAGGATGACCCACAGAACACCATCCAGTCAAGCACAGAAGTGGAAACTTTATGCTTTGAGACTGTTTTTCTGCTAAGGATACAGGATGACTTCACTGCACTGAGGGGCCAATGGTCCACAAAGTCTTGGATGAGAACCTCCTTCCCTCAGCCAGAGCACTGAAGAGGGATTGTGGATGGGTCCACCAGCATGGCACTGATCCGAAACATACTGCCAAAGCAACAAAGAAGTGGCTAAGACAAAACACATTAAGGTCATGGATTGGCCCAGCCAATCTTCAGACCTCAGTACTATAGAAAATCTGTGAAGGGAGCTTAAGCTTTGAGTTGCCAAGCAGCAGCCAAGAAACCTAAAGGATTTAGAGTTTCTGTAATGAGTGGGCCAAAAGCCCTCCTGAGATGTGTGCAAACCTGGTGACCAAATACAAAAATCGTCTTACCGCTGTGGTTGCCAACAAGGGTTTCTCCACCAAGTCCAAAGTCATGTTTTGCTTGGGGATCAAAAACTTATTTCACTCAAAGACATTCAAATCAATTTATAACTTTTATATAATGTGTTTTTTTTCTGGATTTCTGGTTGATATTCTCTCTTTCTCCATTAAAATGAAACTACTATAAATTAGAAACTGTTCATTTATTTGTAAGTGAGCAAATGTACAAGTTCAGCAGAAGATCAAATAATTATTTCCCCCACTGTATGACATAAGCAGCATTGCAATGGTAGCCTCTGATGGGCCAATTAAAAGTAACATTTCTCTCTGATGCTCTGCTGTCAGAGGTTGTTTAGGCTTGATGTGGACATCAGCGGTATAGTGCATTCTCAGTGGAAGTTGTTCAGTGATTTACCTGCCAGCAGATAAACCTCTAAATATACAGGTACACAAATACACACTGAGATATACATATAAATATCATTAGCAGTAAAGCCTATCAGGCTTTGTTTATTCAAATTATTAAGGAAAATCATATTCACATAACAGATTCTATGCAAACAGCTTACACGGTTGCTTTTTGAATGATTTATAACCCTGCACTGCAAAGGCACCATCCCACTCAGGTTAATACTTAGTTTACATTATTTCCACCTACAAAACTGCTATCCACCCAATCTCACTTTTCTTTTTATCAAAATAAAGTCTAATGTAGTTTCTCTGATATTTCATAAACAACCTTCACTGAGACATTAATGTAAAATATGTTTGTTAAATATCTAAAAGTTAACAGAAACGGCTGTATCTTGGGGCAATGGCAACTTAACATGGATAAAAACTTTAGTTTTTCATTTATTTTTCTATGGCAACAAATGCACAGCAGGCGCTCAAGACTTCACAAACTAAAGATATGATATTTGGAAAGGCTTACATAATGTAAAGAAGAGAAATATATTAAACAGAATCTAAACTTTTTCTGCCTTTTATACTTTTATGAAACTTTATGTTGTGGTCATATTGAGAAATTTATGAAAATTACCCACTCCGTTCTGTACGTGCTGCATACCTTTGTTTTGGGTCTTCCACATGGACAGTTCAGTTTCCTCCTCTGTACTAGTTTAACCTCTGATTTTGTACATGAACAAACAGAGCAACCGCAAAAACGTGTCCTTTGTCTTTCCTATGAAACTTTTTCTTCCCTTTCTGCCCCCTCAGTCTCTCCCTCCATCTTGAGGTAACATCACTTTATTCTTGTGTGTGTCAAAGAGCAGTGAATTGGCTGTTAAATGACTTCCTTGCATCAATTCTGTATTCAGAAGAAAAAGACTCAGCACCTTAATCAGATCTGATGTACATCACATACACCATTACCAGTGACCTTTCCTCCTCTTTCATTCCCCCCATCTCTCTCATCTGTCCTTAACAATTATTTAAAGTATGTGCAGTTAAGTTATTAATTCACTATTGTTATGCTTTGATAAGTATGTTAAAATTCACTGCAGGATCTTGCCAAACCTAATTCTTCTCTCCAGTGGGGATGTTGTCACAAGAGATTTGTGCAGAGCTTCAGACCTGTAGTTGATTTAAATGCACAGCAGGTGTTGGTGGGCAGCCAGATATTATCATTTTAAACAGCTTGCTACACATTATCAAAATATCACACGGCCAAAGGGGGGAAAAAAACCTCTTGTCAATAATCATGAATATGATGTATCTGTTCAGCAGCACTATCATTATTGCTGTGAAGTCTTAAGATTCTGAATTACAATATAAAATGTATCAGATAAAACATAAAACATTTAATGATTGCTCATGGTTAAATGCTCCCTTGCCAACATGCCACAAAATGGCCAATTTTGTAACTGACTGAATGTCTATAATTATTCTATGCCCCTTAAAATAATTAATTCCCAGTTTGGGAGATAATAGCTTTTCAGCTGCCTCAAGACATGTTATTGGATAGAGAAGTTATACTGTTATTTGAAACCTACTCCACTGATTTGTCAATGTTTTAGGTTTTGCTTCATATCCCAGAAAAGCTACACTACAAAAATCTTGAGCGATCTCGATTTTTCTTTATATTTGGTAGGAAAATGGGAAATGGGTGCAGAGATTTGTTAAAACATCTGCAAAAATTCATGAAAATACAGCATGTAAGGCAAAAACAGAGTCTGTACAATTCTAATGAGCTTTAAAGTCAATATTTGTTGGCATGACCACCTTTATCCTTCAACACAGCCTGAACTCTCTTAGGCAAGCTTGTAGTTTCTTTAAATAAGCTTCAGGAACAGTTCTCCAGACTTCTTGAAGGATATTCAAAGCTCTTCTTTGGATGTTGACTGCCTTCTGTTCTGTTCTGTTCTGTCAAAATGATCCCACACTGCTTCAATAATGTTGAGGTCCGGGTTTTGGGGAGTTTTTCAATCCATGTATGCTTTTACTTAACTGGCCATGTCTTTGGGATCATTGCCATGCTAAAAGAAAAATAAACAATAAGCTGCTGCAATCAGGTGTGTTCCAGATGGTACTGCATAGTTCAAAAAGTATCTTAAAATGATCTTGAAATCAGCCTTTAACCTTTTGCAGAACCACCCTTCATTAATAAGTGTGAGTTTATTTTCCTGCTACTTTTAAAATAATGCAGGTCACATGAAAATGTGAATTATTTTTCTGTCAAGAAATATTTTGCTCACCAGGCTAGCACCGTCGTACAACTCCATAAATGCCTACGAGTACGAACAGGTTTCTAGAATAATTGGCTTTCGCTTCCTTAACTGGCAGCATATTTGCTTTAGTGAAACTCCGGTGAAAACTCTAATTGAATCCGACTATAATGTCTTGATAATGTTGCACTTCACATTTTCATAAAGGTTAATTAAGTCTAGCTCAGTCAGAGGAGAGTTGCATGAGATGGAGAAAAGCAGTGTGAAAATAATAAAGACAGTGGGAAGAAAAAGAGTGATGTAAAATCTTCATGAAGTTTGAGGTTTGCGTGTATATGGACAAGATAGAGTTTAGTCTGTTTTTTTAGGTCTATTTTTTTTTAACGAGTTTCTGCTCAGCATCCAGGTCACTATATCCTTCCCCTTACTACTGGTTTTGCTACATGTACCTGTCCATCATTCCAATAGCATTCCTTTTTATCCTTTATATCTCCCATAATTAGACAGATTGAAATGATAAAAAAGGCAGAAAAAGAAATGGGGACAATATTTTACTGATTCCCTTGGGGTCTTTTTTTGTTTGGTATAAAAAAGAGGCAGGCTCTGTTTTCATGAAATTTAGGGCAAACATTACTGCAAGCACAAGACAGAAAGAGAGCGCAGTAATAATGAGAAAAGTATAAAACATTTAACATCTATGGAGGAAACAATGAAAAGTCACAGAAGCGTATTTTTTGTATATTTCTTCTTTAAATATGAAAGTAATTTTTTTGCTGTGTGTGTGTGTGAGACTGCATTTTTGCAATAAGCTCTCAGTGTTAGTTATTGCCTACAGTGGGTATTTCTTTCAATAAATGTGTAGATGTCTTTAAATATAGTTTTGGTTTTTTTTGATAATATGAAGGTTTGGAATAAAAACAAATGATGGCAAAACTGTGAATATTGTGTGATCCTCTGCTTGCTACCTTGTCTCAGGGTCTTAATAACTAGACTGTACATTACTCATGCTACTGTGTTTGATTAATGTGACTTTCCTTTTATTACCTTACCTGTTATATTCATAGCACATGGCAGTACACAGGACTAAACTCATCTGTGGACTAATGACAAAAGAACAAATCTGCATAATAACACTCATTTATAGTTTAGAGAGTTCATCCATTTGCAACTGCTTCCTAGAAACTGTCTATATGTTCAGCTAATTTATTTTGCCAGTTACATTTTGATAAGTAATATTGTGGGTATGCAGATTATACTTACTTGCTTCTTTTTTCCCAGAAGGAATCAGAACATTTTATTATGCAGCTGCTGATGGATTAAGGTACCAGGATCAACACTGTCTCCAAGAAATTGTGCTTATATTCAGCTAATTGTCAGCAGTAAATACATACTGAATGATTCATAATGCTGACCAAACTACACTTTCCATTAATACTATGAGGAAATCATAATAGTTTTTTTTCTTTTTTGTAGTTTTGGTTTTAGTGTCTGCATTTTTATCTTGTCTCCTGCGGTTTTTCACTTTATGTGTGCATTTTGTTTACTTGTTATTTTTCCTTTTTGTTAATCTCTCACCTTGTGTGCTACTGTTACTTTGCATCCTTTATTTTTTTCTTCCTTTTTAGGCTGGCCTGTTCTGCCTTTATTAGTTTCACCTGCATCTTCTTTTTAATTAGTTCTTTGTGTATTTTAGCCCTTTCTTTTGTCTGTCTTGATGCTTTCCAGCATACGTGTCTCTGTGTCTACCTTGAGTTTTGCATGCTTCGTTGGACTCATTCATTCATTTTATTTCTCATTGTTCTTCACCATTGTTTGCTTTACCAGCCTATTTCTGTTTCTGCATGGGAATGCTCTTTTTTTTCCAATCTATGTACGAAAAATATAATTAACAAGCTACAAATGTTTATATTAAGTCTAACAGAGCAGTAAAATATCTATAGAACTATTTTGTCTGCAGTCTACCAGAATATCCATTTTTGCAAAATGTATTGGCAACTGTAGCTGGTAGCTGTTTGCTATGCCTCACCTATGCTTGTTCAAGTTATTAAACTGAGCCTCTGAGCTATGATTGTGCACCTCGGTACCTTTTAGAGTATCAAGATGCACAACCATAGCTTTTCAGTAGAATTATGTAACAAAAATTTGACCTTGTTTATTGTAAAGCCCATCTGAGAATTTGGTGCTTGGTTCTGGTGAGTGAAATTCAAATATCTTCTTTTGTTTTTTTTATGAATGCAGCTTGCCAACCAAGCTCGCTCTCTTTAGCCGATAAGTTAACACTTCACCTTCTTCTCCAAGTATGTAAACTTCTGGCTCCAAACTAACAACATAGCAGAAGTCAAAATGCTAATTTTAACGTCCCAGTGGGTGATGTCACAGTGGGTGATGTCACAGTGGGTGATGTCACAGTGGGTATCAGTCTGCCCCAGCTTAAACAAAATGCCTTTGTTGCTTAAGTATCTACAGACAGGATTATGACTCGTTATTGTGTCAGTGGCGATTTGAACATAACTGCAAACCATAAGTCTGACAAATGTAGTACTCCCTGAAAAAGGGATGGGTTGTAAGCAGAGTCTGGATGCAATTACAATCGAAACTGCAACATAATTAGGAAAACAACTTAGCATTTAGCAATATGACTTCTTGAAACTTGGGCTGCCTATTATGATGAGCAGTATAGGAAAATAAGGAAAATGTGTTCCCCAGTCCATACATTAGCTGTTGTTTCTGTGCCCATGTTATCTTATAGAAACTTTTGACTGGTACTGTATATAAATACAGTACCAGTCAAAAGTTTGGGCACACTCATATGGGCAGGATCAAAATTTTTAATAAATAATTATAGAGGAAATATGCTTTAAATTGCCTTTTTCCCACTTCATTGTTTACATGTTGCATCTACTAGAGTGAGTGTAAATTGACTGCTATACAGTGGTATTCAAAAGTTTGGGGCACCCCTGATAATTTTCATGATTTTCTTTTATTAATCATTGGTTGTTTGGATCAGCAATTTCAGTTAAATATATCATATAGCAGACAAACACGGTGATATTTGAGAAGTGAAATGAAGTTTATAGGATTAACAGAAAGTGTGCAATAATTATTTAAACAAAATTAGGCAGGTGCATAAGTTTGGGCACCTCAACAGAAAAATGACATCAATATTTAGTAGATCCTCCTTTTGCAGAAATAACAGTCTCTAAATGCTTCCTATAGCTTCCAGTGAGAGTCTGGATTCTGGTTGAAGGTATTTTGGACCATTCTTCTTTACAAAACATCTCCAGCTCAGTCAGGTTTGATGGTTTCCAAGCACGGACAGCCCGCTTTAAATCACACCACAGATTTTCAATAGGACTGAGATGGTCATTCCAGAATGTTGTACTTGCTCCTCTGCATGAATGCCTTAGTAGATTTTTAGCAGTGTTTAGGGTCGTTGTCTTGTTGAAGCATCCAGCCCCGCCACAACTTCAACTTTGTCACTGATTCTTGAACATTGTTCTCAAGAATCTGCTGATATTGACTGGAATCCATGCGACCCTCAACTTTAACAAGATTCCCAGTACCTGCACTGGCCACACAGCCCCATAGCATGATGGAACGCCATCAATTTTAATGTGGGTAGAAAATATTTGTCTTGGAATGCTGTGTTCTTTTTCCGCCATGCATACCGCCCCTTGTTATGTCCAAGTAACTCAATTTTAGTTTCATCGGTCCACAGCACCTTATTCCAAAATGAAGCTGCTTGTCCAAATGTGCTTTAGCGTACCTCAAGCGACTCTGTTTGTGGCGTGTGCGCAGAAAAGGCTTCTTCTGCATTACTCTCCCATACAGCCTCTCCTTGTGCAAAGTGCGCTGAATAGTTGAACGATGCACAGTGACACCATCTGCAGCAAGATGATGTTGTTGGTCTTTGGAGCTGGTCTGTGGGTTGACTAAGACTGTTCTCACCATCCTTCGCCTCTGCCTATCTGAGCTTTTTCTTGGCCTGCCACTTCGGGCCTTAACTAGAACTGTGCCTGTGGTCTTCCATTTCCTCACTATGTTTCTCACAGTGGAAACTGACAGCTGAAATCTCTGAGAGAGCTTTTTGAATCCTTCCCCTAAACCATGATGTGGAACAGTCTTTGTTTTCAGGTCATTTGAGAGTTGTTTTGAGGCTCCCATGTTGCTCTTCAGAGAAGATGCAAAGAGGAGAAACACTTGCAATTGGCCACCTTAACTCTTTCTCATAATTGGATTCACCTGTGTATGTAGGTCAAGGGTCAATGAGCTTTCAAAACAAATTTTGTATTCCAGTAATTAGTGCTAAAGGTATTCAAATCAACAAAATGACAAGGGTGCCCAAACTTATGCACCTGCCTAATTTTGTTTAAATAATTATTGCACACTTTCTGTAAATCTTATAAACTTCATTTCACTTCTCAAATATCACTGTGTTTGTCTGCTATATGATATATTTAACTGAAATTGCTGATCCGAACAACCAATGATTTATAAAGGAAAATCATGAAAATTATCAGGGGTGCCCAAACCTTTGCATACCACTGTATGATTACAGTATTTGATTTTTATAAACTCATGCTTAGAATATCATATGGCAAATGCATATGCATGGGTGGGTGGTTGGGTCTTTGAGAACTCAGTTGTTCTGTAACAACTACTTGCTATGGTAGCAGTGAAAGGTCCTTTATGTTAATTACATATGTGCAATGGCTCCTCTAGCTTTTCATGATCTCCCTTTATTGCATTTGCAGACTTTATGGGGATAATTGCTGGATTGCTATGCAATAGCTGACATTAATACATTTGCTTTTTAAAAATAACCTCTTTCCACGGAGACAAAGAGAAAATAACCAATCCTAGCAGAGCTGGACACATTCTGTGAGTAAAAATTCCATCAGTACATATCGGCCAGTATTTTTAATACAAACAGTGTGTTAAATAATGGAATTTTTTTTCTTTTTTTTAAAATATATATCACACAATATAGTTCACAAGCATAACTTACTGTGAAGACATAACCTTACTAGACATAACTTCATGTCCTTGAGGTGACTGCTTGTTGTGATTTGGTGCTATATAAACAAAATTGAATTGAATTGAACTAGAGAGTGCTGGAACATTGTAAATAATGGAGTCAGAGCTGCTTTGTTTTGCTGGACAAACTATTTGACACTGTTTCTAAATTCATAAATATTCCAAGCATATTTTTCTGCATACTGTTAAGTTTTTATTGTTTGTTTGTTTTTTTGTTTCTTTTTGTAATGCTGACTTTCCTTAACTCTGTATTTACTTTTGTTTGTAAGAACATTAAACAAACTGTCCACAAAGTGTTTCAGACTACAACAGATGTTTAAATTGGGAAGTGTCTTTGCATGGGCTCCTGTTTATTTTATAAAAGAATCAGTCTCTGTCTTGTTTGTGTAGCCTGTTTAATTACTTTACTCCCATCCCGTGTTTTGTTAATGTGGATTGCATTTGCAAGCGTTGTATTGTGTTCTTTTCAGGACGGGTAATTTATTAAATGGGCATTACCTCAGTTACAAGAGCTTATTTATGTAGTTTGCTTTGTTACAGAAAGAGGACACTGCATTAGGCCTGTGGCCTCTCTCATCTGTTGTTTCCCCTCATAGTCCATCTTCTTTTGTTCCTCCTCATTTTCTAAATTATTAACTACCACCCTCCTCCCACAACACGCACACACACACAGACACACGCATGCACACGTTTTCTACCTTCCATTTCTTATTTTCTGAACATTGCTTTCTTTGTACTTAGGAGTGCCCCACCCCCTCACCCAAATTCTTTCTCTCTTTTGTGCCTGCACAGCCTAAGATTTGACATAATCAGATAAAAAAAAAAGAAGAAAAAAAAAAGGAAATGGCATGCACATTGCAGGGAGTGGTTAATCATACTACAGTGATACTGTACATAGATACAATAACAGTCTGTGCCAACTGCCTGTCAAAGCCTTTTATAGTTTCTTATTCTTATTAAAGAAGTTCAAAATTTCTATTTTTTTTCTCTTATGGCTTCAGTTTATTTATCAATAAGTTGTATTGCCCAGCAGTAAATACTAGCATTTTTTCTATTTCTTTGATGGCCATTTAAAAACTGATGCCCAATTTTTCCTACTGTAATGCTGACTTTGAGCATTTTATTTAGAACACTTCCAAGCTTTGATATTATTGAAAAGGCATAATTTAAATGTTAGAGAAGTCCTTCAAAGATTTAGTATTTGTTTGTGATTTTAACAAAATAGACTTAATGGTATGATTCTGGATTATTGACCGGATTGTCCAGGGAACTATTGTTTTATCCTCTGTTTGAACAAATGTACTGTAAACAGCAGACTTGATGCCACATTCTTAATGTGTACCACAGTCCTTTTCATTGTCAAGACAGCATATGCCCATGTACATTAAGAGTACAGCAAGTTTCACCTTTTTCCCAGGCAATTCTGCAGTGCTACTACACAGATCTCACTGAAATCAGCCGGCCATTGTCATCTCCTGGTTAATCTATGATATAGCTTCTATAGCCCACCTACTGTACACTACAGTGTTTTTTTTTTTATCTTCATTTTATTTTAATTCTTTAATTTGGTCTTCTTCTAAACTAAAATAGCCTAAAGCTATATAGATTATGAAGGTGTAAATAATTCATGGTCAGACCTGCTTTGTTCTTTGCTTTCTTATTTAGCTTCACTTCTTCTTTACTTTAAAAAACAAGAGCAATCCACTCAGTCTGGCTCACAGAGGTGAGTCAGAGCTGTAAAAACACTTATTATTTAAAGAACAAATATATTATGAAATCAAGATGTCCTATTTTATTCATGTCTTCTCTCTTTTATTCCTGTGTCTTTTTGGTGCGATGTGTCAAGTTATTTTTCAGTCCTTTTCACTACTTTTACTGCTTGTTTGAGATGTTTTTGATCTAATAGGTGAAGGTCAGTCCACTGTTATACTTACAACAGCTGGATACAAAGATCATAGACATAAAGTCTGAATGGAGTTGCTCGTTGTAAAAGCACAAATGGAAATAAGGTGTGTGTGTGTGTGTGTGTGTGTGTGTGTGTGTGTGTGTGTGTGTGTGTGTGTGTGTGTGTTCCTGTGGAGAGAGATAAGGTGACAGGCAGCTCAGAGGTCATTCTGGCCATATCTTGCAGACAGCCTTGCTTGCCCTGTAGGTGGTTTAACCAGACATCTGCTGAACTCACATCAGATCCTGCAGGGCATCATGTCAGATACCACTCCCCTCAGCTGACCTCGATCAGCAAGCCAAGATTTTCATAACATACGACAGAATAAGAGATGTAGCTTTTGTGCCAGAGGCTGATATCAGATCAGGTCTTAAAGGTTTGGTGATTATACTGTCTCCCTCACCATGAGCATTTCCTTTTAAACAATGATTGGAAATTGGAGTTCAGGGAGTTTGTAAGCTACAGCATACCAAACAGATTTGTGAGTCGGTGAGAGGATTAAAAGGGACTCGTTGCCTCTGGTTTTCCACTTACATATTCTACAGATGTCTCACATTCATATTAAAATATTAAGTGAAAATAAATTTCTGTCTGTGGCTCCAAGGGCCCACATGTACTGATAATTTTGACCTCGGGCGGGGCAATATGGAAAAATATATTACCACAATATTTTTTTTTTCATATCGGTTGATATCTATATATATTATGATATTAATCAAATCATTATTTCTGTCAAGCTTAAAGGTTCCTTTGTATTCCCAAGTAAAGATATAAGGTTAATAAGGGTCATTTACTTTAGCCAGCTGCTTAAATACGACATACTTGACTGTGCTTAGTGCAATCATATATTTTACAATAAAGTAGGCTCTTGCATGTGTGATTTCACTGTCACTCTTCACTTTCTGTTGTAAAGAATGGCACTGAAGAAACAGTGTGCGAATATATAATCTTGCACTGTGTGTAAATGATGATACTGCTTAAGATGGTAAAAAAGATTTGTGGTGTTACATGATTTTGATACAGTTTGAAGTATATGCTACTCTGCTTCTTTGTCAGACTTTAAATAGCACAAATATCTCCATGCTAGGGTATTCCTCTGACCCTTCTTTTCGAACAGTGTCCTTTGACCCAGTATCCTTTAGTGATACTGTCGCTCAAGTTTTCCTTCATTTTGTCTTTTGTCTTGCTCACACTCCTAACATACTGTCGTGTGTGGCTGCAGTAGCCCAAACATTAGCACATGCTGCTGCCGGGGCTGTACCTTCTACACATGCTTTGTCAACCTAGCTGAAGTGGCTCTAACTATACCATATGATTGTTAGGCCAATAACTAATCCATTTGTGTTGTCTGTCAAAACAAGGATGGAATTCTGTTGACTTTATATTGACCAGGTCTCATATTTGTAATGAGGAAAAGTGATTTTGCAATAATTATCTTTTCTTTAAACACTTTTTATTTTAACCGCAAGCATTTCATGAATGATTTCTGGTAATATATACTGTATATGTGCAGGAAACTTTGTCTATTAAGCTTTTTCTGTATTATCATTAAATACTCCCACACACTGACCATGGCCTCCAGTGCCTGATGTGCTGTTGTTGCCAAAACTACTCCACCTTGAAATGGGGTAGTTTTGGCAGAGCTCTAAAGGTGCCCTATAGTATATGGCACAAAATAAGTTGCTGGATGGAGTGTTACTTTCAGCACTGCCAACAGATTGATTATGGTTTGGATTCTACTGTACCACTAAGTAATAAATTAAACCTGCAGCCTGTTTGGCCCCACTTGACACAGCAAACAGTTGAGTCACACCTAGTACTGTTAAGAGGCACATCTTTTAGAGACACAAGCCTGGATTACTGCATGCTTTACAGATTTTGGTAAGTGAAATGCTTTTGTAATTGTACTGTGGCTCATGAGAATAGTTACTAATTGATTACGTTAATATTAAAATGGTTAGTTTTATGTCTGTTATGACGAGTCTTACTAAAATCTGGGAGTAATACCTAAGAAACTGAATAATTCATCTAATTCTGGGAAAGAGAAGAATTCCTGTCTTTCACTCAGCGTGGACAAACATCCCTATCCTGTGATTGTACATTGAAAGCTCAGAAGATGATACAGTAAATGGACTTTAAATAGGGATTTTCAATTAAAGGTATTCTATAAAATATATTTTTTAAAATCCTTATTATATAGATTTTATATTATGAAAGTTTATTTCTTGTTTTATTATGCAAACATAGATAAAATATTTTGCAGGAAATTTATTTATTTTGACTGTGATTTGCTCTTTGGAATTGTATAACTGCGGATTGCATAACACTGCATAAATTTCTCTTTGACATCGCATTCCTTAGACAATATCTAGACCTACTTCCAATATGAACTTTCCTGCTACATGTTCTAGAAAATGACTTACATAATTATGGTTTCAAGTGTTACACAGATCACGCAGCCTCCACACATCACAAGAGTTACAGCAAGTTTTGTGACCCTAACAAAAAAAAGTACAATGTACTATATTAAGAAGAACAAGAATAAATTAAATTGCTACATATAATTGTAATATTCCACAGGTTTGCAGCTTTCTCTGTGGGTGTTCTCTACTTAGTGTTTATAATGGCTTGTTGGGCACATTATAAAATTGACTAAGCAAAGGCAGCAGGCACCCTCGTGGCAAGAGAACAGCTGAAAGTAGCTTTACCATAACTCTTATCAACATATCTAAAAAATCAATAATCATTTTTTAAGTCGCTTAAATGTGTGTAGACGCTGGATTATGACGTGTAATATGATGAGTAGAAAGATGGAAGTGAATATCACAGCAACCTAATATTGGGAAGTTGAGCAACCTATGGATAAGACAAAAGAGACTGCCCAGACATTGGAACTAGAAAGAAATGGTGGCCTTTTAAAAAATAAAGTTTATTTTCCGCATGTCTTATCAACAAAACATGAACCCATCACATTCCACTAATGCTATTTTGTTACTCTCTTCTCAGCCCCCATTTTTCCTTCCACCTTAGTTTTTATGCCACTACAAAGTCCTCGGGGTGGAGACCAAAGACTAAAAGAGATCCATCAGTGTTTGCTAAAAAGCCATGCTGGCTCATAAATAAAAAAGGTGGATAAATTAGGAAGTTAAATCATGTTGGGTTGTTAATGCCATTGCCTACAGACAAACATGAAACACTCTCAGTGTTTGGCCGTTTTGCTCCCTCCCTCAGGCTTTGCTATCTCCTCACTACACTGTAAAAGAAAAAAAAAGTAATATTCTCGCAGCTGAAATGTATCATAAAATAATGGAAATTTACCATCATGTAAAGAATATTTCTGTATTTTATATTAGCTTTACTTTCTATAAAAATGTCATAATACTGCTGTAATGCAACATTACTACCATTCATTTTGGCTATATTTGTCCTTAAAATTTTTAAAATAAAACAAATGTACTGCTGCTTTAAGAGCATTTTATCACCTTATATATTTTTTCACTTACTTAAAATGACAATGTGGGGTTTAATGACGTACATAAGAAAAGGATGATGTTTTTTTGGTTTTTTTTTTACAATGACAACTCTTTAACAATGAGTACACACTTACTTCCTGTGCCTAAACATTTAATTCTGTAAACAAACAGACCACAACAGAAAACTCCTAACAATTTGTTATAAAAGTGTTCTGTTCCAAATGGCTTTTAAAGAGCCATACAAATAAAGCAGAGTAAAAATTAAAAGCATCTAGTAATTAAACCAAGGGCACCCTATATTTAGAGTCACACTGTACATGGCATGTTTCTCTAGTGCTGTAGACACCTAAAGATGTTTGGACATATGAAATATAGCAATGGATGTATTGGCCAACCCGAGGAAAAAGATGGCACATTTCAGGCTTCGTCATGGCAACATCTTACATATTACAGTATCTTTGTTTCCAGTTTTTTTGTTCAGGGAGATGTGAATAATGCTTGTCCCAAATGTCATGCATTTATGAGAAACTAAAGTTTCATTTTTCAGTCAAAGAAATGTCAAATTTTTAGTCTTTGGAATAAAATGGATTGCATTTTTGTAATCGCCATGGCAACAGCGTGCAAAATATGACATGGGTGTGATTGACTTATTTGATCATGCTGACAAAGAGAATCTCTGTACCAAATTATGTATTAAGTATTAATGAAGCTCAGGTTGCTTTAATAGTGACCTTAACCTCATCTGTGTTTATGGGTTGTTTCTCATCTTCCTCTTGACAATACATTGCTCTGTGGAGTTCAGGTCAGATGAGTTGGCTGGCCAATCAAGCACAGTTATAACATGGTCAGTAAAACCTTTGGTAGCAGTTTTGGCTCTGTGGGCAGATGCCGAGTCCTACTGGAAAAAGAATAAAGCTTGTCTCCAAATGGCAATGTGAAGTGCTGTAAAATCTCCTGGTAGATGGGTGCATTGACTTTAGACTTGATAAAACACAGCAGACCAACTACCACCAACACCAACAGATGACATGGCAACCCAAATCATCACAGACTGCGGAAACCTGCGGCCTTGGGCCATTTTGAGCCAGTCCATTTTTTCCGTTAGCCCAGGTAAGACTCTTCTGATATTGCCTCTGGTTCAGGACTGGATTGCTAGGAGGAATACAAAAGTTGCCATCCCTTTCTTGAAGACATCTATGTTGTGTACCTTTTCATGCACTGACACCAGGCTCAGTCTATTCCTCATCAAACTATCCCAGGTTCTCGAGTCAGCTTTCCTTGACAAGCCTCTCAAGGCTGCAATCACCCCTGCTGCTTGTGCACCGTTCCATTCAACTTTCCATTAACATGTTTTGATACAGCACTCTGTGTACAGCTGGTCTTTTCAGCAATGACCTCCTTTGACTTGCCGTCCTTGTGGATGGTCAGCTGGACAACTGTCAAGTCAGCAGTCTTTCCCATGAATGTGGTTGTTGTGTACTGAGCTAGACTGAGAAATGCACAGTATTTATATTGTTTGAACCCCTAACCCTAATAATTTGAGTTACTGGAATTTTAATTTTCATGAGCTCTAAGCCATAATCACCAAAATTAAAACAATAAAGTCTTGAATTATTTCACTTTTGTTTGTAGTCAGTAATGAGTATAGAATATATATAAGTTTACCTTTTTAAATTAAACCTTGAAAACCAGAGAACTTCTTCACAGTGTTTATATTTTTTTAATTCACTGTTATATAGATTTGATGGATTAATAAATTTTTATTAAATTTTGAATTTAAATTTGCTTGACTGACAACAGTCACATAATTTTAGGAATCCCAATACATTCTTCTGCCTATAAGCCCCTTTGCTATCGCTCTGCAGTAGTGACAGCCATAGCAGACACCTATATTCCAACGACGCACATCTACCAACCCATTTCTTGTTCAAGCTTGAACACCTTGAGGGAATTTCTTCAAATTGCCCAAAATATTCACCTGGATATAAGATTACTGATTCAATTGTAAAGTAGGCTATTATTTTTGACTAGATTGTCCAGTGCAAGAATACCTACAGTGGCCCCAATATTCCAATGTAGTATTTAGTGTAAGTATCACTTCAAATGTGTCAGAAATATGCAGAGTTGTCAGGATGTAAAAAAAAAAAAAATCTATATATATATAACCAAGCCTACAGCCTGTCATTTCAACCAGATACAACCATAGCTAATGTACACAGAAGGATCAAAGCTCAGCACTATGGTAACATGAAGCTATTTCTAGGGTTAGCTTCAAATCTAACATCATGGTCTGTTATTGTATGCAAACATGAAAGCTCTAGCAAGGGACTCTGTAACACTGTTAATGCAGATTGAAGATCATTCTTTGCAAAAACAGCATACAAATATGCTGTTTGCTTTTGATTATGAAAGCTAACTTGCCTTCTTCTGTGTCACGTGTGATTATAGTTTCTCAGTCTTGTGCAGATACTTGTGTACTTTGTATTTCTTGCTCATTGACCATTATACAGACTTGAATTTGTGGTATTATCAAATCTATATAATCTAATAAATGCCTCAGTATACTCACTGAAATTCCCATAGTAACATCCCATTAACTAGGGATTTCAAAACAAATTTGTTTTGCTCATACTTTTCAAAATGAAATCTCAAGATTGTTTCTACATTGTACAATGATGAGATATTTGTTCAGCTAATGAGTGTTCTGGGTGCTGTGCCAGGAACAAAAAAGATTGTTAGAAAAAAAAAGCTGCCCTTTTCTGAATTTTGCATTCACCTTATTTAATATGACCAAATGGTTCAATGGTTTCCCCCATTTGTTTTCCTGCTTTTGCCTCTGTTTCTCATTGCTATTATGATTCAGTAGCATAGATGAGATACAAATGAGATGAATTCTGGCCACCACTGGCATTACCTGCAGGCTGTGTGTGTGTGTGTGTTGTGGCAATTTAACAGTTGTGTGCGTGTCTACGTGTGCCTGAGAGAGAGAATCAGTGAAATTAAGTACCTGCTGGCTGCTTGTGTGTGTCTGTGTGATGAATGTGTGATTATCAGTCTGAACAGAGACCCACAGCATTGGGGTGTTTTCTCAGCTGCAGCAAAACAAAGCAATCTATGGACTCACTGACCACTTACTTAGGTACATCTTGCTACTATTGGGCTGGACCCCCCTTTTGTCTTAAAGAATTGCCTTAATTCTTCGTTGCATACATTCAGTAAGGTGCTGGAAACGTTCCTCTGAGATTTTGGTCCATAGTGACATGATAGCATCACCGAGTTGCTGCACATTTGTTGGCTGCACATCAGTGATGCAAATCTCCCCATTCCACCATGTCCCAAAGGTCCTTGAGATCTGGTGACTGTGGAGGCCATTTGACTACAGTGAATCAGTTTGAGATGATTAGAGCTTTAAGACATGGTGTGTTATCCTGCTGGAAGCAACCATCACAAGATGAATATGCTGTGGTCATAAAGGGGTGGACATGGTCAGCAACAACAATGAGGCATTTAAATAATTATTTAATTATTTATTTACTAAGAGGTCAAATTTGTGCCATTACACCAGCAGCAGCCTGAACAGAATGTACAAGGCAGGATAGATCCATGCTTTTGTCAAATTCTGACCCTACCATCTGAATGTTGCAGTAGAATTTGAGACTCATCAGGCCAGGCAAAGTTTTTCCAACTTTCTATTGTTCAATTTTGGTGAGCCCATGAGAATTGCAGCCTCAATTTCCTGTTCCTAGCTGACAGGAGTGGCATTTGGTGTGATCTTCTGCTGCTGTAATCCATGTGCTTCAAAGTTTAATTCAGTTCAATTTTATTTATATAGTGCCAAATCACAACAAACAGTCGCCTCAAGGCTCTTTATACTGTAAGGTGAAAACCTACAATAATTCCACAGAAAACCCAACAATCAAAACGACCTCCTATGAGCAAGCATTTGGCGACAGTGGGAAGGAAAAACTCCCTTTTAACAGGACGAATCCTCTGGCAGAACCACGCTCAAGGAGGGGCAGTTATCTGTCGTGTCTGTTTGGGGCTGAGGACAAAGGGCATGCTGTGGAAGAGAGCCAGAGATTAATAATAACATATGATTAAAATGCAGAGTGGAGAAACACTCAGTGCATCAAAGGAAAAAACCCCAGCAGCCTAGGCCTATTGCAGCATAAGTAAGGGATGGTTCAGGGTCACCTGATCCAGCCCTAACTATAAGCTTTATCATAGAGGAAAGTTTTAAGCCTAATCTTAAAACTAGAGAGGGTGTCTGTCACTCAAATCCAAATTGGGAGCTGGTTCCACAGAAGAGGGGAAAAGCTGAAAGGCTCTGCCTCCCATTCTACTCTTAGTATCCTGGGAGCCACAAGTATGCTGGCAGTCTAAGAGCGAAGTGCTCTATTGGGGTGATATGGTACTATGAGGTCTTTAAGATAAGATGGGGCCTGATTATTCAAGCCCTTGGAAGTCCAACAAAGTCCAACATGTTGTGTATTTAGAGATACTCTTCTGCATACCTATGTTGTAATGAGTGGTTAAATTAATTACTGTTGCCTTCCTATCAGCCCAAAGAAGTCTGGCTATTAATTTCTGACCTTTGGCATTAACAAGGCATTTTCATCCAGAAAACTCCTGCTCACTGGATATTTTCTCTTATTTCAGATCATTCTCTGTAAACCCTAGAGATGGTTGTGCAGGAAAATATCTAGTAAATCAGCATTTTTTAAGAAACATTCTAAGTCACTTAAATCTCCTTTCCTCCCCATCTTGATGCTCAGTTTCAGTTCTACATGCCTTAATGCATTGAGTTGCTGCCATGTGATTGGCTGATTAGATTTTTTGCATTAATGAGTAGTTGAACAGGTGTACATAATGAAGTGACTGCTGAATGTTGAGACCAATACTAACTACAGCCCCATTTCCAAAAAAAATGGTATTCTGTCCATAATTGTCATGGTCCTGGGCCGGTGGCCCAGTGTTTTGTGTTCTTTTTTGTATTTCTGTTTATTTCTGGTCCCTGGTGTTTCCCTGTGTCATGTCTGCGTGTTCCTGGTCTGGTCTCTTCCTGTTTTATTTTGACAGTCCTGTGTTCCCCATGCTTTGTGTTTAGTTTTGCTTCCCCTTGTCTCGTCTGTGTTATTGGCGTCACCTGTGTTCCCAGATGTTTCCACCCACCTCATTAGCCCTCCTGTGTATTTAAGTCCTGTGAATTCTCTGCCTGTTGTCGCATCGTCGTCATTGTTCCCGTCATTGGCTCCCCATGCTGTGTCCCATCTGTGTTTCTCTGTGGTTCCTGGAATTCAAGTCTGGTGATCTTTCCGTTTATGCTGCATTAGCCCCTGGTTCTGTTTTGCTCACGCCAAATAAAGGCTAAATCATCTACTTACCTCGTCTTCCGTATTCTGCGTTGGGGTCCCCTTCCTGCCTGCCACACAGCCGTCCATGACAGAACGACGCGACCACTATGGACCCCGCAGATACGGACAAGTACCGCGGCTCTCGCCTGGCTCGGGGAGGACCCTGCATCTGTTACAAGGTCCTCGGCGACGCCGCTCACCTCCCCCGCCCAAACCGCAGGTTTTTCATGTGGGCGGACTGTTTTCTGACACCGGCCACTCCCTCACCTACCTCTCCGTTCGCTCCCTCTCTTCCCTCTCGCAATCAGAGCTGCCATGGCAGAAGAGGAATTCCCAGCAGCCGCGAGGGGAGTTTTTACCAGTGCTGTGCGGTATAACGCCGCGGATTTCCCCGCCGTCTGCACAGCCGTCTCTTCAGCCCACTTCAGGGAGGAGGAAGCGCGGCTCCCGGCAGCAGAAATGGCTAACTCAGCCCACCGACACAGGGAGTCAGCCTGTTTTGGTGTCAAGGGGAACTGTTTCATATGGTGAAGCCATGGACTCTGCAGCTCTGTTTCTCTCAGAGGAGCGGAGGAAAATGATCATCCGTCAAGTGGACAGGTTTTGTTTGGAGCTTCTATCTGACCCGGGGGAAGACGAGCAAAAGGTTCTTTCAGCCAAGCTACAAGAACTGGTGGCTAGCTTCCCGTGGCTGCTGGAGTCCTTACACGGGTTAGTAAAGGATTTTTTTGATTACCACCCTTCACCTGAAGCCATCCACGCCTGCTGCAGCCACTCTCACGTCTCCGTCCCAGCCTGTGTTGCAGTCTGCTCCCCACTCAGCCCTTCCCGTGTCGCAGTCTGCTCCCTCTGTGATTTTGGTTCACTTGGTACCCCAACAGTCGGTTTCCCCGCAGTCAGGGCCACGGTCAGCTGTAGCAGCCCCTGCCACGCTCCATGCCACCTGCAGCAGTGTCCAAACCCCTGCTGCCGACAACACATGTTTCAGCTCTCAGTCAGCTGTAGCTCCAGCCCTCCCTCAGCTCTCAGTCAGCTGTAGCTCCAGCCCTCCCTCGCTCTCAGTCAGCTGCCTTGGTCCCCTTCAGTAGTTTTGGTTCCCTTAGTTCCCCCAGTGTCAGCCTTCCCTCAGCTGCAGCCAGCCTCCCCGCAATCACAATCACTGTCCACACCATCGTCATCCACACCATCTCCATCACCTGCACCCAGGAAATCCCCTAAGCGGCCCCAGCTGTCCAGGAAGGCAGCCGTGTGCCCTGCACCGCAGCCAAGCCTGTGCTTCCTGGACCTCACACAGGGGTCCCCGCTCAGTCCGAGCCGTCAGGGGTCCCCGCTCAGTCCGAGCCGTCAGGGGTACCCGCTCAGTCCGAGTGTCCCGAGCCTTCCGAGTGTCCAGAGGGTCCTGCTCAGTCCGAGCGCCCCGAGTCAGAGGGTCCCGAACCAGAACCCAAGCCCGTGTGTCCCGCTCAGTCCGAGCGCCCCGGAGTCAAGGGTCCCGAACCAGAAGGTCCGAACCAGAACCCAAGCCCGTGTGTCCCACTCAGTCCAAGCACCCCGAGCCAAGGGTCCCGAGCCGCCAGAGGGTCAAGCCGTCAGGGGTCCCGCTCAGCCCGAGCCATTAGGGGGTCCCGTCCTCCGTCGCCGCTGCATGCCACGCGGCCGTCTGCCCAAGGTCCTCCATCAGCCTCTCTCCTCGTCTCTTCGCCGCCGCTGGGAGCTTGGTCGGCCTCCCTCCTCATCTTCTCCTCTTCGCCGCCGCCGCTGGGAGTGTGGTCGGCCCCCCCGATTGGTATGGACTCTGTGTTTTTGGACTCTGTGGCCTGGGCAGCCCCTCCTCGTCCCCGTGTTTGGCCCCTGTTTTCTTCTGGTTTTGGGTTTTTCCTCTGTTGCTCCCTGCCTGGTTTTGTTTTGGTTTTGCTTCCCCTTGTCTCGTCCGTGTTATTGGCGTCACCTGTGTTCCCAGATGTTTCCACCTACCTCATTAGCCCTCCTGTGTTTTTAAGTCCTGTGAATTCTCTGCCTGTTGTCGCGTCGTCGTCATTGTTTCTGTCATTGTTCCCGTCTTTGGCTCCCCTGCTGTGTCCCATCTGTGTTTTTTTTTTTGGTTCCTAGAATTCAAGTCTGGTGATCTTTCCGTTTATGCTGCATTAGCCCCTGGTTCTGTTTTTCTCACACCGAATAAAGGCTAAATCATTTACTTACCTGGTCTCCTGTATTCTGCGTTGGGGTCCACTTCCTGCCTGCCACACAGCCGTCCATTACAATAATAAAAACATAATCCAGTGAATTGCAAGTCATCTGAATTATAATTAAAATAGTTAAAAGAAAACCATTTGAAACTTTGTTTTTTTTTTTAAATAAGCAGTATGTTTATGTTGGTTTTCTTGCTAGCAACACCTTTTTAAAAAGCTGGAACAGTGGGAACAAAATATTGCAAAAGTATTTTGCAATAAGAAAAGCCTTGCTTGTTGCAGCAAGACAATGTCATACTGCATTGTACACGCATTATTTCAAGGTTCTGACATTCAACAAGGAAAATGGTTATAAAATGGAATTATGTTTTCTGCTGTGGACATTTCACAGGTCTGTGTTATAATTTACAAAATACTGAACCCTGACCTCACAGGCCATTAATTGTAGCTTCTATCTAAATCTAAAAGTCTCAGGCTGAAGTATGCAGGCTGAGACAGAAGCTCAGCAGTTGCTCTGAGCCAAAGTTTTCATACTGGAAAACAGACTTCTGAGGGCAACTTGTATTAAAAGATATTAGTACCAAAAACTTAAATAAAATCTTTCCTCAGTGATCGCAGTTGTCGCAGTTGTCGATGTTGTGCCTGGAGGGAAACACAGCAAGCGCGTGTGACACATTGTGGAAGGAAAGGTCAGTCATTCAATATTTAGACTTCAATCTAGTCTTTCATCCCAACTTAGTAATGCAGTGTCTGTCGCAGAGCAATAACCTCTTGAGGGCAACTGTGCTATCATTGCACTTTAAGCAGAAAAAAAGCAGACTAAAGGACAACCGCTGTTAAACCTGTAACTGATATTGCTCTAGGCCTTAACTTTATAAAAACCTTTGAACAAAAGATTTTGTTGTTTGAGCATTGGCCCACACGAAATCTTTTTGGAGGTAATACAAAGGGCCCAGTGATGTTATACATTTAAATAAACAATCCTACATATGGTAGGTTTAATGGTTGCCGATGGTTGATCATGTGATTTGCATAAAATAGTCACACTATAATTGCTTCTAACAGTGAATTCAATCCAGGGAAGGGCATGTTTCTAAAATCATGTAAGCACTGTCACCAAGTTCCAGTTTTTATATCTTAATTTATTTGTTTTTTAGCTCTACTGGCTGTAATTTTTTACAGTCTGTGGCCTAGAGGCAGCATGGTCTCACATTCAATCTGCTATCCCTCCATTAACAATAGAACATAGTAGACAGAGCCTCACTGTGACACCAATAGAAAATTTATTGGTTATACTCAACTGGCCCCTTTTGGCATAAGTCCACCAGCCCTCTGGCATGTCTGCAGCTTATTAGCATTTCACTACTTCAGGATGCAGAGGGACACGATTAGAGTGAGACAGACAGAAAGATCAGGGGAAGGGAGGAGTTGTCATGATGACTCAAGTTAAAACAAATGTAACTCTTACATCTAGTTGAAACAACATTTAGTTATCTCTCTTGGTAGACAAAATTATGATACTGAGTTCACTCAATTAAATTTGTCTATCTAGTTTATTTATATCTAATTATTTTACTGTCATGAACTTTAACACATAACAAGCTAACTGAAGCCTGTAAAGTCTGAGATGCAGCACTTGGGTTTTTTACAGTCTGACCTTGGGGTGAATTTGCTGGGATGTTCACTCCCGGTAAGAGTGGAATGTTTTCCATATATGAATATTATTTCTTATACAATGATGAACTTCAAATATAACTAAGCTGGGGTCAGCTCAGGAGGTAGCGTGGGTAATTTAGTACTCATTGGCGGTTTGGAAGGCTGGTGGTTTGATTCCTGGCTCCTCCAGTCAGCATGCCGAAGTATTGTTGGGCAAGATACTGAACCGCAAGTTTCTCTCTGATGCATCCATTGGAGTGTGAATGTTAGATAGAAAGCACTGAGGTGTAGAAAGAAGTGCTTGTATGAATGTGAGTGAATGGGTGAATGAGGCATGCTGTATAAAGTGCTTTGAGTGCTCAAAGTAGTGTAGAAACGCACTATATAAAAACAATTCAAACCCTTCCCAGATGGATGGGGAGCAGTGATTACATTTCTATGATCATTGCTGATGTTTTTCCTCCTTGGCATCACATTAACACACACCTGAATGCTCAGTATAAAGGTTGTCACACTTGCTGACGGTCAGTTAATCCAGTGCATTTGATTAGCAGCACATGG
Source organism: Pterophyllum scalare (assembly GCA_024447675.2). Classification (NCBI taxonomy): domain Eukaryota; kingdom Metazoa; phylum Chordata; class Actinopteri; order Cichliformes; family Cichlidae; genus Pterophyllum; species Pterophyllum scalare. Next base: position 103,538 of record JAMQGT020001189.1, on the reverse strand, counting down.
CTATTTCTTAACTTCTTAATTCCTGTGGAGGCAATAAGGTTGTACTTAGTTTTTCACACACTGCTTCTGCATTTTGACTTAGTTTTTGTTAAATGAATAATGACACGGTGTAATATGTTGTGTGTTGTTGTTGAACCGCTAAGAGCCAAATGATTTTTTTTATTACATCCTGATACCTAAAACCTTAGAGTTGAGAGAGGTTGTACTTTTTTCACGTGGTTGTATTTTTTTTTATTATAATACAATGGTGTGCTAGAAAACCTTGGTTCCTGACAATAATGTGGATGCTACTTTAACAAATAATAAAACACACATACGCTCGCACAGAATGATACTTCCTCAAATGTTGGCATATGATTTACAAAGTAGATACTATATACATGGTGTGGAAAAATCTGAAAACTTTATCACATCTACGAACAGAGTTGAACTGAGTTTATGTAATTTGACATGGCTGTTCATGTGGACGTACAAACTACTGGTACTGGCTGTACTGCAATTTTCTGTGGCTTGCAATCAGAGGATAAAGAATAAATTGTAAGTCAGCAACCAGTGGGTGTTTTGTTTTTCTCCCGAGGTTAAAGCACAGCTTTTTTCAAAAACTGGGGATTTTAAAAAAACTGAAGGACAATAGCTACATCAAAAATGCCTTTCTTAATATAATTTAAAATGAAAAAAAAAATGCAGAAAATGGGAAACCCACCTGCTCAAATGTGAAAGCATTCCTGTTCCTTACTTGCTGTTATCCCTCCATGCTCAAAAGCTAGAGTTACATTTTGTGGAATATTTTAAGGAGAGCTAATTGCATCTTGTTTTGTACTTTGCTTTCTTCTATTCCCTCAAGTGCTTGAGTGGAATACCTTTTAATTGTGCAGCAAATAAACCCCCAAAGTCTCCTTTGTTTAATCTTCTCCTAAAACCACATTTGAAAGCAAATTAATGTGATAACACAGGCATTTGGTGCAAGCTACTGCTGTCCTTTTAACAGACATGCACAAACAGCAATCGCTGGCATAGCGCTGAGGATCATTCTGCATTCTTGTTTTAGATGATACTAGGCTGTAAACATTCTGTGTGCTTTAGTGTGCTTCAAATGAACAGCTTGAACCTTGAACACAAGCAACAAAGTTTAGAAATCTTTAGCAATGGAAGAAAGAACTTGTTTAAATGAGATGGTTGATTAGCTGAGGCAAAGTCCCACCTGTTGGCAACAAACTTTGTGACAGCTCCAGGCATTTAGTTGGTCATTTTTTTTAAAGACCCCTATCTAGAATAAGAAGATGAAGAAGATTTGTAAAGTTGCTTACCATTACAGTTTCATTAACAGTCAAATCCAGAGTGCATTCATGATCAGTTTCTCGGGCTCACCCCACCACAACACTTGAACAAATGTCATGGTAGCCAAAAAAGTATACTTGGTTACATCTTTACCTAAATAACAAGTTGATACACCTGCCATTACACATTTGAGACTGCTTTGAACCTCTACAGTGTGTGTGTGTGTGTGTGTGTGTGTGTGCGCATCAGTACAACAGCATGACCTGCTCATATTTACAAGTGCAACTGTTGATTGGCACTGTAGTTGCAACTGCCATCTTTGCCATTCTCTTAAGGATTTTTATTCCGGATCTTTTGATTGTCATGTGTCTCTAGTAATGTCTGATTGAGAGGGAAGTTGATTCTGTGGTGGATGAAAAATATTTGCATCTATTCCACCCTCCTTACAGTTGTTTCTGTGTTTACTCTTAGAGGATATCTGACAGACTGAACATTAATGCTATGTAATCATCTTTGTAAACTGTGTAATCTGATCTGATCAGACCCATGAACCCCAAATGGACACAATCAGGCACACGCTGTACTTTGATCTACATAATCATCATGTTTATCAAAGATTAACTGAAGTCTGAATCATCTTCAGTGTGAATGAATGTGCATGTTTCTGGGTTTTTATTGGAAATGAGTGTGAGATAGTTCAAAAGCCTTTAATCTCTTAGCTTCCCTTTGAGCCAGTTATGTCTCAGTAAGCTTTTCTTTTTCCTTTTCTGTTTTTTGTCTCTTTGTCACTTGAAGGCAGTTAAATATGATAATATACCAAAATACTAAAGAACAGCAGTTTGTTATACTCAAAAAAAAATCAGTCTGCTTAGTCACAAAACAAGTAATGTCAATTTTTTTATATCAGATCAGATGTTTTTTTTTTTTTATAAAAAAGGGATTTTGTTGGTGAAGAGATTCTTTTCAAGTTGGCATAGGTGCCATCTGTAACTAAATGTTGTTTCTATATTTGTTTGAGACTGATTGCTAGTATTTGTGGCAACCAACTGGTCTCCCAGCAGTTGAGCGTGCAGCTTCCTCAACCTATAGACAATTGTGAGGTGATTGCACAGGTTGTCTGGTGGGAAGCAACCTCTCTCCAAACAATCATGTTCCCACTTAGACTGCCTGCAAGACAGGCTGGTGAAGGTTTGCAAATAACTGCCTTCTAATTTATAAATGCAGATAGATTGTCAGCACACTGTAATCAATTTTAGTCAGTCTGTGCCAAATAGTGCAACTCGTTTGTCCATCTCTTTGTAATAGGGAACTCAACGGTTCCTAACTGGTTGGGTTATGGTAATATTTCTATATAAAAGCAAGGTTGCTGATGGCCTATGTCATTTTGCAATTTTGCTAGAGCGAGTACATCACTATTTGTGGATGAATATCTGAATTTGTGTTTTATATCTATGATGTTTTAACTTGACTCTGAATGTAAATAGTTAATGTTAATTTCTCTGTCTGTAGATTTACACTGATTTATCAGAGTTCTGAGTAGAGCCACTGCTCCTCCATATTGAAAGGAGCCAGTTGCGTTGGTTTGGGCATTTGACTAAGAGGCCTCCTGGGTGTCTCTTGGGTGAGGTGTTCCGGGCATGTCCTACCAGAAGGAAGCCCCAGGGCAGACCCAGTACACACTGAAGAGATTATATCCCTCGGCTGACCTGGGAACACTTCGTTGTCCCCCCCGGATGAGCTGGAGGAGGTGACTGGGGAGAGGGAGGTCTGGGCTTCTATGCTTAGGCTGCTGCCACCGTAACCTAGCCCCGAATAAGCAGAAGAAAATGAATGGATGGAGTTAATCACATTATTATCACAAACAGATTACATGCAGTTGCTGACTTGACTCCATGCAGTTGCATACTGATAGCAGATTGACTCTGTTTTATTGGTCTTTTATTGCCCTCGTGATACACCTTTGAAGACTGCAACTCCATCCATCCATTTATTTCCGCTTATTCTTCTCAGGGTCGCAGGGGGACTGGAGCCAGCTGTCATAGGGTGAGAGGCAGGGTACACCCTGTACAGGTCACCAGCCTGTTGCAGGGCTGGCACAGATGCCGCATTTCCATTAGTAACTACTCAGCGTGGGTGGACTCGGTATGACTCACCATGGTCTTGTTTTGTTTCAATTGCAATTGAGTACCACCTCAATGTGGGTGGAGTCGATATAGCCACGCGGGCAGTAGTGTCTTGACGTAATTTGTATGCAACTCAAAACACAACACAACAATGGATGAGACAGAGGCAAACTAATATAGCTAAGGCCAGTTTTCTATCATCATCATGCATAAGTCCCCCATACAATGTTTTAATGGATGAAGGTTATCATTGTTAAGTATTAACCCTATGCCGCTGAACATGTCATAATTGACTCAGTGTACTTCAAAAGTGCAGCTGTTTGCGTACTGCCAGCAACAGTTACCATAATAACCCTATTTGGCTGTGAAGTGCAGTTTGTCAGCTTTCAGAAACCGTTTGAATTTTTCTGATAGGAAAAACGGTCACGTAATTACGGTAATTCAAAATTCCTTTGATCAGCTGCCTCAGCACTTTTATTCGTTTTAAAACAAGAGTCAATTGTTCTGATATTTAGGGATGAAATTATTTCCTCCCACACACTGCAGTACCAGTTATTCTGTCTAAACCTGTAATCACCAGTAATAACCAACCTCTTCCACACATCTTTATATAATACGCCCTCAACAACCCTAACAAAGCAGATGACTAAAATAAAACAAATAATAATAATAATACATAAAGGTATGTCTTCTAACACCCCAAATTGTGCTTCTCTCCTCGTCAACATTGAATTAATTGCGCAATTAAGAGGGGATAAGCTCTCATTTTGATGCTGATGCTCCTGAATGTGTAACTTCAAGTGCTACTGAGCAGACACAGCTCACAGTTCATGGTTGTCATACTTTTTTGTTCCTCTAGGGCTAGTTCAAAAAAACGTTTGTCCCTTTTAGACACAATGGAGTGTATCTGGTGATTATTTTTATTTACTTTTCTCCCATAAGTGTAAAAAAAAGCGTATTAAAAAAGATAATTTCGCCCTTGCTAAAAGAGGTCATTTCACATGTTAAATTTGGAAGATTTTACATTGGATGCTCTTCCTAACACAACCCCAAAGGGGTCTGGCTGAAACTGACCTTTTACTTACCAAGCAAATGTGGTAGCCATTACACCATTTTATAAATTCATACACGGTCAAATAATACCATGTCATGGAATTGGATTAGGGCCACTGAAATATAAAAGGGGAAAAAATGAGAATTCAGACTTTCATCAGAATTTGGTCAGAACTTTATACCACAAATCAAAAATGTTAGAATTATGATTTTAGTCCCAATCAGAATTCTAAGAAATAATTCTGACTTTTAGGGAAAAAGAAGTCAGAATTCTGAGATAAAAAGTCTGACTTTTTTCCCTCAGAATTGTGACTTTAATCTCTATTCTATTCCTCAGAACTATGAAGAAAGTCAGAATTCTAAAAAAGAAAAAGTCAGACTTGTTAGGAAAAAAGTCAGAATAAAGTCAGACTTTTTAGAAAAAATATATTTTAGATAACAATCAGAATCAGCAGAATTATTTAAGGAAATTTATTTTACATGAATTTGAAAATAACCAATTCTGTATCTCTACTCAATCTTCCTCTCTTCAGGCTTCGGGAACCAGTTTAAATATGGCAAATCTTTTTTTTTGATAAATACCAAAAATCAGTTCTTGGCATTACACCAGTAAAAAGGTGCGAGAGAGAAATGCTGGTGTTGGCTGTCACACTGAAGCTCAGTCAGCTCCACCTGTAGGTGAGGTGGAGCTTCATCAGGGTCAACATGTCCTGTTCAATAGTGGAAAAATCCCCAAAACAGTTGTTGAATTCACCAGCAAGAGATGCAATGACTGCTGCATACCGCTTCGTTTAAACACCTGTAATGACCTCCCGTAGAGCTTGGAAGCATGTTGAGCAGGGCTCCATTTGTGACAAGTGTCTCTGGAAAAGTTGCAGCTTTGTTTGCAGCGAGGTCTGGCGGTAGGGGGGATGTCCCCTCGGTGCCGAAGTGAAGTCGTATGAAGGGCGTGCTGTATGTACACAAATCAGGGTGTTGATGGAGGAGTTCGTCTTTCCAGGCTATCTCAAAGAGTCTCTAAATGTCGCCAAGGTAACCAGAAAAGGTTGCTCAATTTCTCACTAGTCGCTTTTTGGAAAAAAAAAGTCACTAGGGGTTCTGAAAAGTCGCTACGTTGGCAAAACGGTGTCACCTATGACCCCCATGCAATGTGATGCACGGCATCACACAGCATGAGCTGTGATTGGTTAATCATTCAATCGTCTTCTTTTTGAGGTTTTGAAGCAGTTGGCAGACATATGTTACACAACACTGCCTCCATGAGTTAAAAAGAATTGCATGCTGTATTCATTCATTGTATTCATTGCTTATGCCGGCAGGCCAAAAATAACGCATTTATGGACAAGATGCACGGGCCATACTTCAAACTCTAAATGTATGAAATGGCTCAGTGACTAGGCAGACTTTTCTCTTTTTACTGAATGTCCCACACTCCACCTTCCAAAACTGGTGGTAGATCTTTAAAACATCTCTGCCTCAAGGCATCACCAATTGTGCCAGTCCCCAAGCAGAGGACAGCAGCTGGCCCCAATGACTGCAGGCCAATTGCATTGACACCTACAAATGCAAAATGCCTGGAGAGACTGGTCTTAAGGCCTCTCTGCCCCCAACCTGGACCCCATCAATATGCATATAAAGCAAATGGGTCAACAGATGATGCCATCTCCACTGCTTTTTACACTGTACTATGCCATCTGGAACAGGCTGGAAACTATGCTTGGCTGTTATTTGTTGATTACAGTTTGGCATTTATTAGCATTTTCCCAGGCGGACTGTTCTAAAAATGTCCAACCTGGGTCTTCTATATGACATCTCTGTGTGGAGTGTTGGGTGTGAGTGTAAAATTATTTATAGATTTTATATTTATTTATTTCTATATGGGATAATTTTATACAAGTCTCTGCACTGCCTTATTCCAAAGTGCACTGACATTTCATTGAATATACAATATAAAATGACAATAAAGAAACCTTCGACCTTGAAAAAGCCTGAGAGTCTGGTCCTGGTACAGGGACTCACATGTGGAAAGGGTTAATATATCTTAAAACTCTGCAGTGTATACTAAAGTGGTGATATGCTGGATAGTGAAGTGACAACACTACCCCAAAAAAATAAGTTGGGGGGGTCAAATCCCAGCCAGGGCATGCATCCAGTTAAGGTCTCCCCATGCTACCCAACCTCGGAATATGAGTGAGAGATTGAAAGGCAGGAGGGAGATCTCATCTATACACTCTGGGATTGGGTACCAAGTTCCTGTTCTTTCTCGGGTTTCTGCTGCCTGAAGTGTTCAATAAACATGTGATCCTTTGTGGCCATCTTCCTGATGTACTCATGGATCTTTGTTGTTTAATCTAGGATAGTGGTTCTGACACTCACTGGTCACCAGCTTCCCCCTTCTGCTTAGTTTACATTCTCAGGGTGCTGTATTTGGGGTGAAACCCTCCATGCATGGTAAGGAGCATTTTTGTCTTGATATCTGTGGCTTCACTCTCCCCGTTTGGCCAGTTTATTATCCCAGCAGGGTATCTGACAACTGGCAGGGGGTAGGTGTTGATTGCCCAGATCTTGTTCTTCCCATTCAGCTGACTCTTCAGGACTTGCCTCACTCTCTGGAGATACTTAGTGGTTGCAGCTTTCCTAGTGGCCTCTTTATAGTTCCCATTTCCTTGTGGAATGCCAAGGTAATTGTAGCTGTCCTGAATGTCTTCTTCAGTTTGAATGACATTATGATTTTATTGCTGTAGATCCTAGTGGTGTGGATCAGTGAATCTATATTTCGTTCATTCCTGGCCTACGGCCTGTCATCTATGTACAGGATGTGGCTGATGTTTGTGCCATTCCATAGTCAGTGTCCTTAGCTAGTCTTATTGATGATCTGGCTGAGGGGGCAGAACAGCAGTGGTGACAAAGCATCTCCTTGGTAAATCTCACACTTGAAGGTGATTTGTGCAATTGGCTTGAAGTTGGCCTCTAGTGTTGTTTTCCACATTCCTATCGGGTTCCTGATGAAGGCTCTTACAGTCCTGTTGATCTTGCATAGTTTTAGGTATTCCAGGATCTATGTGTGCAGCATTGTAATCAATCCAGGTGGTGCACAGGTTGGTCAGTCTAGTCTTACAGTTTTGAGTGACTGCTCTGTCTACCAGTATCTGGTGTTTTGCTTCCCTGATATCTCTGCCAATTCCTTTCTGGGCCCCACTCATGTATTGAGTCATGTGCCTGTTCATCTTAGCTGCTATGATTCCATGTTGTTCTCAGGCTGGTTATTGGCTGGTAGTTGGATGGGACCAGTCCATTTTGGGGATCCTTGGGAATCAGGATCAGTCAGCCATTCTGGGTGTGTCTTAGCCTCTAGCAGCTGGTTCATTTGTTCTGCCAGGCACTCATGGAGTGCAGTTAGCTCTTTTGCTAGTAGGTATTATACACTGCTCAAAAAAATAAAGGGAGCACTTAAACAACACAATATTACTCCATGTAAATCAAACTTCTGTGAAATCAAACTGTCCACTTAGGGAGCAACACTGATTGACAATCAATTTCACATGCTGTTGTGCAAATGGAATAGACAACAGGTGAAAATTATTGGCAACTAGCAAGACACACTCAATAAAGGTGTGGTTCTGCAGGTGGGGACCACAGACCACTTCTCAGTACCTATGCTTTCTGGCTGATGTTTTGGTCACTTTTGAATGTTGGTGGTGCTTTCACACTCGTGGTAGCATGAGACGGACTCTACAACCCACACAAGTGGCTCAGGTAGTGCAGCTCGTCCAGGATGGCACATCAATGTGAGCTGTGGGAAGAAGGTTTGCTGTGTCTGTCAGCGTAGTGTCCAGAGGCTGGAGGCGCTACCAGGAGACAGGCCAGTACAGCAGGAGACGTGGAGGAGGCGGTAGGAGGGCAACAACCCAGCAACCATCTTGACAACATTAACGCGGCCAATCAAGGAAAGAGGGAGGAGATTCCACTTTTCCATCATTGATTTAAGTTTATTGATTAGATCGAGAAAGTTATGTTTAAAGTGGAGCTTAGGATCCCTTGTAATGTTTATCCCAAGATACTCAAAATAACTAGTGGAAACTTTGAATGGCAGTTTACTAAGAAAAACAGTGTCCAGACCATCTGAAAGAGGCATAAACAGACTTTTGTCTCAATTCATACTGAAGCTGGAAAACTGACCAAAAGTCTTTATTAAAGTAAGAAGCAGGGAAAGAGAGACTGTAACATCTGAAAGAGTCAAGATAACGTCATCTGCGTACAGGGCGATGGGACTATCTGTAGCATAGTCTGAAATGCAGATGATCAAAGGATGGGTTCTGATGGAAATAGAAAGGGGTTCCAAAGCCAATGCAAATAGCAATGGTGAGAGGCAGCACCCCTGTCTGGTTCCGCAATGCAATAAAAAGGAGTGGACCTGTTGTGATTAGTCAGAACTGAGGATTTGGGGTGAGCATAGAGCATTTTTAATAATGTCATAAATTTATCACCAAAACCAAATTTTTTTGAGAACTGCAAACAAGTACTCCCACTCAATTTGATCAAATGCCTGCTGAGCATCTACTGAGATAACCGCAAGAACCAGGGAGGTTGGTCTGGTTTAGAAGTCGCCGAGTGTTGGAAAACGAAAACCTGTTAGGGATGAAGCCAGTTTGACCAGGATGGATCAAGAGAGCTATGTGTTTGTTTAGGCGATTAACTAATACTTTGGCAACTATTTTTTGGTCGCTGTTAAGTAAGCTTAAAGGACGGTATGACGCAACACTGGAGCAATCCCTGTCTTTTTTCAGAAGAAGGCAAATATTAGCATCATACAAACTCTGAGGAAATACTCCCTCCTTCACTGAAGACTTCACCATGTGCAGGAGAAGAGGGGCAGTCACATCTGAATGACTTTTATAGAAATCTGTTCCATACCCATCTGGACCACATGCCTTCCCACAAGTAAATGAGCAGATCGCGGATTTGATTTCTTCAAGAGTAAAATCAGAGTCCAAGTCTCCCTTAGCAGATTCATCCAGAACAAGAATGCTCAAATTGTTTTGGAAGTCTCCAATATCGGAACTGGTGGTACTAGACTTAGAAGAGTACAAATCATTGAAATAGTTGAAAAAAAGTATCATTCATAAGTTTAGGATCAGTTAACAGTTGGCCTGAAGGGGAAGAAATTCTGTGAATTGCTCTGTCTGCTAATGTACCTTTTAGTTGTCTGGAGAGGAGTCTATCAGGCTTGTCTCCCAATTCAAAATGTTTTTGTTTAAGTTTGCGGATGTAATTAGCAACTTGTTCCCCAAGCATATGATTCAGATTTTATCTTCAAGATAGTGCTGAGTGTATTTTCATTATTTGTATTACGATAGTTGTCCTCCAACGCTACCAATTCAACCTGAGTATCTGCAAGATGCTGCGATCTGGCCTTTTTGATTGAAGACTGATAAGAAATCATGTTACCCCTTAATACCACTTTAAATGGCTCCCACAAAACTGAGTCAGAAACTTCTCCATTGTCATTAAAAAGAAGAAAATCTGAAATCTTGGCTGAGATATAGTCCTGAAATGATTTGTCCAAATTGAGGGAGGGCATAAATCTCCAGTTAAAAGAAGGAGCAGAGAGGTTAAAATGAATCTTAATTAAGAGAGGCGTGTGATCTGAAATTAAGATGTTATGATACATTGAATCAAAAGTATGTGAAATTAATTTAGAATCAATTAAAAAGTGATCAATTCTGGTAACACTACCATGTGTGGGAGAAAGAAAATGAATATTTACGATTGAAGGGATGCTGAAGCCTCCACATCTCGACTATATTTCGTGACTTCATAAGATCGTTTAGAACTGCAACTGCTTTCAGAGGCGAAGCAACTTTATAGGAGGACCTGTCCAGCAGGGGATCGAGATAACAATTAAAGTCGCCTCCTATAATTATATCCCAATTATTACATTGCACGATGATGTCAATAATCTTACCAAAAAAATGAGGGCAGTCACAAATCGGGGCATAAATATTTAAGCGAGCAACTGGCATGGAATTGATTTCACCATTGACAAGGACATATCTCCCCCGAGTCAGAAGAAAGTGATTTTAAAAGTGAAAATACTTTTCCCCTTTTAAGGGCTTTGCCAAGACCGTTACAATTCCAGGAGACAAAAGTAATGAGGCTCATGCCCGGCTTAGAAGACATATTATCCTGCATTTATTATAATGTAGCAGCAATGGCTGACATGGTAAACACAACAGAACACACAAGTGTGTGAACTTTTAGAAGTTCATCTTTCTGGATATTGACGGCGGCTAAAATAGCCTCATTGCTAACAGCTGAGCTCGCCTGAGAGGATGACTTCTGGGATTCGTCTTTCTTTGGCATGGTGTAATCAACCAAAACTGCAAGATATTGCTATAGCGGGTGTCTAGTGGTCCTCCAGTGAAAGGAAAAAGACATTTGGTGCAGTATTTATATGTTAAATGGAAATAGCAACACGGAGCTCTAAAAAAAGCATCTACTCCATTACTGCACACGAGTGTCCCCCCTGTATTGAGAATTTTTTTAATTGAATCAATTGGGTTATTTGAGGAATCGTTTCAGCCCTACTCAGGGTCCTTACTGGATGCATGGCCAGGATTCGAACCCCCAAGAGACTGTAATGTTACCACTACACTATCCAGCCATAAATATATATATAATATATGGCTGAATAGTGGTAACATTATTAAGCTGAAGTATAGGAGGAAGAGGAGGAAGTATTTAACACCAAAACATAAGACATGGGATGAAAATAACACTGGAAATGACTTAAAAACTTCTTCCAAAATCTCCCAGAAATTTATTTTTTTTCTTCTTATTTTTTACATGGCCCAAACACTTTCCACCCTCTTTAGCAGATTTCTTTGCTTAAAGTAGTTCTCTTTATGCTCCCTGAAAAATGAAATTGATCCAGTGATCTCCTTGATGAGAAGCTTAACCTTAGTCTGAAATGACACTTTTAGTATCTGGTTGAAGGAATCTTGACCTGGCAATATGAGCTGACATTTTAAGCATAAATACTTGCTGATTGAGGATGATCTTCAGGACCGGAAGACCATACACTTGGGCAATACGTCTACTTATTTTTGTTCTTCTTGGTATCAGACCCCAAAGAATGTTACTGCTTTCACAATGGGCTATCCTTAATTTGTATTCCTGCCTTGGTGATAATACTCTTATTGTAAATTCAAGTTTCTTATAGAATAACGAGGGTCATGTCCATTTAACATTTTTATGTGAAAACTTTTTTAGTCATTTTCTTTTGCCATTTTACCCAAACTAAATTTACCTTAATTTAATCTCTTTTATTTAATTCCAGCTTCTTTCAACTCATGTATCTCCTGATATACTTTTATTTTGTCTTCTCTTTCTTCCTGCCTCATTTTATCTTTTGTCTTATCGCTCCTGTTCTTATCAATTTTTTTCCAGTATAAATTGTACATCCACTCATGTAAATGAATACAAGATCCCATTAATATGACAATGCTCTCATCACTGAAGAGACTGCAGCCCACTGAGCATAGTACATTACTCCTCAGTTCTCTTAAATCATCATCTCTCCTTGGCTCGCTTCTCTTCATCCTCCAGTTAAGTGGAGCAGCTCCAGATTGAACCCCTTAGCAACTGTCATCGTTCGCTTGCTCTCCCGTCAATTTTCTGTTCATGCAGCGTTAAAACAGTGTATCAAAACCATATTAATGCACAGAGACAGACCCATAGCTACTCCAGAAAACTGCTTATCATTTCGAAGGATTTGAGTAACTGGTAAAGAGATGAATCCCCTGGTTTATGCCAGAATCTGGCTCACTTGGTGCTCTATGTTGTTATTACATATCAAGTTCTACTCTCCTCTGCGGTCATATTTCATTGATATCAAACACTGACGCTGGATCTCTCCATCACTTCTCACCCATTTTTTTCACCATTACATAAACTGTTGTAGGAACAGGGTTTCATCAAGACCACATTAACCCCCACAGAGGGAAAGAAAGAAAGAGATGTGCTCGTGACTTCAAGAGGTCATCTATCTCCTGGGTTTTCTCTCATTCTTCTTCTCCCAGCTCAGCTAGATAATTCAATATGTTCAGGCCAGGACAAAGAGGTGTTCCTTTGCATAATTTTATTAAACAACATTAGCTGCACTATGAGAAACGTGACAGGAAAGAAAGAGATTTGAATTAGAATGTGATAAAACCCATGGGAGGAAAATGATGGTGTGTATGCCGTGTGGTGTCATACTAACAACACTTGTCTTCAGCTTCTTACAGGCAAGATTTTACATAACTGAAGTTCCAATTAATTCTATTGAGGTCACCTTGTGATTTCATACTCAGTGGTGGTTTTGGAGGGATTCTGAAGCAGATGATTTACTTTGTCCCAGCTGTAGGAAAATGTGCCTTGGCGTGATTATCCTGGTTATTAGAAGTGGTTGTTCACTCATTAAATACATATCTGTAGGTTAAAGAGCCACTGTCTGTGATGTGAAAAGTGCCACCTACAGTAGATATTGCTGGGCTCATCTCTTGGCTCAGTTACCAGATCTGTAAAATTGCTCCTGGACAGAATTGATTTTTTCACATGTGTACACACCAAATGTACTTTGCTGGTCCTTTTGTTTGTGTGCTGCTGTTGTAAGCAGTTGAGATGAGAGTCAGCACCTCGAAGTCTCCGGCAATGTAAACGGTTTGATTAATTGGCTCCTTTGGTTTAGTTTTGTGAAAGGCTACCCTGATTGACAGGTTATAATTATCTCTAAATCTTAATTTTGACACTAGGAGTCATAAATGATAGATTGCTATACTTTGCTTCTTAACCCTGCTGACTTTTGCATTCTGGCAAAGTTACCAATATATGGGTTAATCATGGAGCATCCCATGGAAACCAATAGACAAAGGAATTAAATTCTTACACAGAAATGCTGAAATGACCATCTTTCTCAGGGCTTTGTTGGTAGAGCCATCTAGCTTTCATACCTCAGACATGAATTACTACAGTGACTTCAAGAGCTGTGCAACTTCCATGATGCTATCTTTTGTGGCGCTTACTTTTATGATGAAAACATTCAAGTTCTTACAGCTCTTGAATTTTTTAATAGCAGTATATATTTTGTTTTATGCTGCGCTAAATACAAGTCAGACTTTAAATATTTCTTCTATCTTGTAATCAGAGCAGCCCGGCTGCTGCTTCACAGGGCTGCAGAAAACCCGGACATCTGATACCGTGCAGAGTAAGTCAGTCAGAGTTGCGATGAGAAGGTTTATTCCACGGTGAGTTGTTGCTGTGAGCGATAGCACTGATTGTCGAATGATTGCTCCCACAGCATCCGCTTCAGCTCACTTTGATGTTTGAGGACAGGGGTGTTGTGACAGCACATGCTGACTTCACATCTGGGTCCCATTCCCTGTATGCGGATAACTGAGTTATAGCTGAGTTTGTTGACAGTTTGGAAAACGCCCAGGATTTTCTGTTCCCTGAAGCAAACTTTGGGTCTATCTTGCTAACAGAGCAGCAGCTCAAATCTTCAAAGTCACCGGTTTAGTCAGAGTTTAAGCTTTTTTTAAAAAAAAATAATCCGTGAACTTTTTTAGATATAGTGGGCCTTTTCAATAAAGCACAGGGCCCATGTGCTAATATTATCACACTAATTTTCAAAGGACAGCAAGATTCTAAATGCACTAAACAATTTGCCCAATAATTTAGTGTACAGCTATATTAACAGGACTTGGCATTTAACATAAGCATTGCTACATTAGTTGTGTTGAACTAAAGGCACTTCGGTGCAATTTGTTGTCATAACAAAAAGCAATTATGTTTATTAATAACCAAATTAAAAACCAAATGTTATTACACCATTAAAATACTAATTATTTGTTGTTGGTGAGAATTAGTTTCATTCATCAGTTAATTAATTTTAACCCACATTATCTGGACATAAAACTGAGTGCTGCTGTATGGAATATTTTATATAAGATTTCAGGTATGCTCAAACTAAATTAGATGTCACAGTCAGTGGCTTTTATCTTTACTCTAGAGATCTGTAAAGATACAGTTATGTCTTCTCAACAAGCAATAATACTCAGAAAAGTGGACTTTGTGCAGAGGTTCATTTGGTATTTGCAGTTGGTGGTTTAGTTATAAAATGTGTCCATTTGCCTCATTCCTGAGGTGTCAAATACAGTCATTTTTATCAAAGTGTCTGGCATCTCAGAGATGTGCACAAAGCATCATTTGGAGTCTGTGATGCGATGCTTGGTCATGGCCATAGTCAGATGGGTGACATGAAAACTTGCTTGGTGTCACATTTAAACATAGTGGCTTCCTTCAGGCATCATTTTTCAACTTCCAGAACAATGCTTTGAAGGAGTATATTTTACCCTAAATAAGAAATTTCCCCAAATCTTACCCAAGTATTTCTGGTGCCTAAACCCAATCAAAGCCACTAACAGGAAAAGCAAAAAGCGAAAACAAAGCTAATCAGCAAGTGAAAACAAATAAGGCAATGGAAAACCCAAATCTCCCAAATGGGACTAGAAACATGGTCTGCTCGCTGAGAAATGTATCTATGCCTCTGTCGGTTTTTAAAACAGGATGTCACCTCCTGGCATCCAGTTTTGTTGCAGCTGGTTTGTCAAGGCACTGTGACTGAAGCACACTTTGAGCATTGTGACTCCAGCAGCTCAAGACAATAAGGCAGTGTTTGACTCACTGGGATGAGAATGCGTTGGGCAACCCCTGAAAACAACTTTACAGTCAACATTGTATTTACTCTTTTCTCCAGCAATGCATCTCCAAAGTTTGAAGTAGACCACATGAACAATTGTTGAGATAAGCGAAGAGACAGACAGACATAGAGAAGCTTCTTAAAAAATTTATTAGCAACATTATATGAGAACCAAAATTGCTTGCCTCCTCCAACCTTGTGATTTGTAATTCTGCTCCATTCCTTGTTCGTCCCATTCCCTGGCAGCTACAGGCAGAAGAGATGGAGTGAGTGTGTCTGTCTTATTGTTTGTCATGAAAATAGGATTTCAGCAGATGGATGGAGAGATTCTGAAGGAGAAATGTAATCTAAAGGGAGCAGCACAGAATGGATGGATTGTTGCTGCAAACTTCCTTCCTCCAAACTACGGGTTTTGGGTCTTTAAGTCTCTAAATATAATACTTCTGCACATTTAAGAAACACAAAGAATGCGCAGAAGGTATGTTTTACTCCACTTTTTTTGGTTCTTGGATGTTGTTGAAATATATTTTTTCCAACAGCATCAAACCAATGATTCTAATTAATATAATTAATTGAGAATAAAATGCACTAGCTCATGCCATCATTGGATTTTCAAGCAATCACACAGATATGTTTGTCTACAAAGAACACTGCTTTTTGGAAAACTTTTCTAAAGGTTGTTTTTTTTTTAAAAAAAAAAACGTATACAGCCAATGTCATCACTGTGTGCAGACACTGGCTCTATACTTTCCAGTGACATTTGATATTCATTGATCTAAAGCCTTTTTCAGACCTCTAAATCTTAACATTTTACCTTTTTTTCTATAGTGAGAGTGGAAAAGAAATAGCTGTTGAGTCTGATTATTGGGCTGTTATTGACTTGACACTCAGACACACAGACACATTTTCCACATTAAAAACAGAAGGAAGTTGACTTAATAATTATTGAACGCGTTGTGCTCCAGCTAAGTTTGTGCGTTTCGTGATGGCATTTTCTCTACTACCAATATTCTAATAGGTTCTACTTGTGTTCTTTCTCTACAAAGAGCATAACTGGAGGTATTTTTAAAGTTTCAGTTTGTTTGTCTGTCTGCAAGATTATCCACCTCTTTCTTGAAAATTGGGAAATAGGCTATTCCAATTGCTCTCCTACTGTAGTTTTCTGTTAGGTTCAATCTTGAAGATGGCCTGCTATTCCCTGTGAAAGCGGTGGCTGCACCATGCCCTCCAATTTACAGGAATGGCAGAGCTGCTGTGTTTTTACAGTAGCTGAAATATTGTGCTTTTGGGAGGACCAAACCTTACTCTACTTTTCTTCCATCTCAGCCCCATCCAAATTTTTAGGGTCTTAAAACCTTTTTTTTTTCCCTCTTAACACATTGATCTTCATTTGGCTGAAACAATCATGTCTCGAGATAGCTATAAGATCCAAAAACCAAAAAAACTGCATTTTTTTTGTTTATTAAATTTGCAGAAGTATTACACTTAGACACCTAAAGACACAAAACCCTTGGTTGTCTTATAAATGAGCCAGTACAATATCATATTTATTTCTCAGAGATCAACTTTAAGTTGGTCTGTATTTTATCTCCTCCATTTCTTGTGATTCTCATATAATTCTAGACAGGATAATTTGTCTTCAATTGATTTATGCTCCTTCTGAGAGAGTGGTAAGGAGAAACTTAGTTATCAAATCTTCTTCTGGCCTTTGAAACAATTTGTTTAAATTCTTTAATCTCTATTTCTTGCCTGCATTGAGAGAAAAGTGCACCTAAAGCTTGGCCATCATCTGCTATTCAGATACTTGAGTCTGAAAGTAGAATGTGCCATAGCTGAAGTATGACTTTTAAAACTATAAAAAAAATATGATCCATGATATAAAAACACAAAATAAAGACTAAAGGAACAGAGTAATACTAAGACTTAGAAGTCTTGTCATCTTCAGAAGTCGGCTGTCTAATTAATTTGTCTCTGTATTTGATCAGTGGAAACTATTCAGTTTGCTCAGAGCTCGAGAAAGTGAATTTTTCCAAAATAAGATCTGTTCCCAGGTCTTGAACTGTGTAAATAGCATTATGTTGCGTGACGCTGTATTTCTACTCTTATCTGTGTGCTTTCCATTCTGTCTCTCTCTTGAAAAATAACAGTCAGTACTTCAGATATTAATTTCATAAGTAAAAGGACGTGTGTTGATATCAAGGAAGATGAGCTCAGTGAGCAGAACTAAACTCATTAAGTCAGAAGTCTTCTCTGCTCGTTCTTTCACATCAATCCCAAGACTTTTTCTTTTTTTTTCTTCCTGGCAGCTGTCTTTAATATCCAAGCTCTAGTCACAACATTCCCACTAATTAGTCTGAGCATTCATTCTCTTTTCTCACTCATTCAATGCCTGATGAAATAAACTTTACAGACACAGACTTTTATTCTCCACATTTTGCAGTAATCTAATCTGACATTTAACCGCTAACACTCTCTCTCTTCTCACCAGCTAGTCTTTGTGTTTTTGTCATTTTTCTTCATCGTGATGTGGAGGTAAAAAGATGATGAGGCTCTTCCATTACTCGCGCTGCCCACTCTCCGTGCTTTGACAAAACACCATTTGGAATGACTGACAGCCAGCCAAATAAGGCCCATATGCACTGCAGTGAGATGCTTGTTCTTTCACTCACTTGTATTTTTCAGTGCAGAAAACTTTCTTCAGTATTTTATTTTCTTATCTGGTTTCCTCTACCCATATGGGGATGGACTGATGCATGCTGGGATAACACTGCAGCAGTAAAACGCTCTTAAACCTTTGCACCTGTTACCTCAGTGCAATGGGAGCATCTCTGTGGTTATGGTGGGTGGAGGGAGACAGACAGTATTGTTTGTGAAGGTATGCCCTCTTTCACCCCCAAATATATCTACACACAAGAGAGATATCTGTGCTTTACAAGAAAGAAGGTTTCGGCTGTTTCATTCTTCACAGATTTTTTCCAAAGAATAATTTTGTAGTTACTGTGAACTGAACCAGATGCTCAGTTTTATCGCAAAGTGGAAATCTTATATAATCACTGGCTGGTGTTTATATATTATCTGTCATAGGAAAAAGAAAAATACACATAGGCCTCCTACCTTAGTAATAATTCAATATTTCAGCATGTTAAAAATAGGTGTAATTACTGCAGTAAAATGTCCAACAATGTTTTAATCCTACAAATTGTCACTGGGGCTAATATGAACTAATTACGCCATGAAAGTCTTTTCCCTTTTTAAAGTTAATGGGATGTTCAGACTGAAGCCACAAAGGTAAATAGGTTTGGATCAGTTAACTCTGGTTCTTCATCAGCACACAGCAGCCAAATAAAACTAGACATTCACAAAGCAAAAAGCAGCGAGCGAATAGGCTAAATCCCCTGACTAAATTAAATTTGTCCTTGCAACATTGTCTGACAGCCACGCAGAGCTCACAGGAGGACGGATTATGTTCCTGCTCTCCGCTCCTTTTCCTCCCCTCCCATTCTCTCTGCTCTCTTATAATGGAGTGTCTTTGAACCTGTGTTATTAAACATTCTTCTCAACTGCTGTAGGGGCATGCCCATCATTGTGAGCACGCACACAATCACTATGAACATCCTCTTATGTGACATTCTTTAAGACCAGCAAAATATTGTTACAGTGCCATTAAAAACTCTTCAAAATAACCTTTCAAATGATTTCAGTTTATCAAAATTCAAGAAGCCAAGTTTGAATTTCAGCAGTGTAAAAGCTGATTTCAGAAATGTGATTCATGCTACACGACAGTAGTTTGAAAAGCTTTTTATTTAATAGTTTACTGCTCATATCATGATACAAGAGGATAATCGGGGTGGGCCAAATGGACGGGAATAAAGGAAAAACCAACCAACCAAGCATAACAATGCTTACTAAACTTAAGCGCATACATGTCATCATAGAGAAAATGCAGGTCATTATTAACTAGTACAGTAATTCATAACTAAAGAAAAAAAAGAAAGAAACTGTACATTTGCAAGTTTATTTTCCATGCACATAACACATACATGATACCAAGTGACCTTAGTTACCTGAGAAACGCCTCCGGTAATTAAGAAACACCTTAATTACCTGAAGGCCCATTATACCCACCATTGCCACCGTTGTTTCCCTCTCATGCGACTGCACATCTGTTGGCTTAAGCCTTGCTTTGGTACTGTTTCAGCTGTGCACCTCTCAATTTTAGTAACCTTGTGCGGGCACTGTGGCTGGGTTGAAGATGGGTGTATATGATTATGTCAGTTTTTACAGCTATTTCAATGATATATCAGTGAAGAAAGTCAGAGGTTCCCAGATTATACAGGGGGAATGTTTCAACAGTTTGAAAAGATGAGCCTTTCTGGGTAAAATACCACAGTTGTGTGGTGACATCACAGTTGGCTGGTAACACAACCAATGTGTTCACTATAATGGGCCCTTCATTTAAAAAAAAAAATGATAAGAAAGGATTGCCTTTTTTTAAAATTTCAGTAGAATATTGTTACTCAACATCTGCAAATAATTCATGGATATAACTGTGCCTCTTCACAACTGCAGTTTTGTAAATGAATAATAAATTTTTTTATGTTTTGTTTACTTACAGATTATACTCACGTAACTGACGAGGCAAGAGTGTAGGAAGAAGCGGAGTGAAGACACAAGAGGGAATTCCACTAAATGAAGAGCTTGTGAAACGGATGGATGTTGCCACTCTGAAAGATGTATGTGACAATCTTGATCCTCTATGTTCCCCTGACAATAGCTGCCACATCCTCATCCTTCACATCTAGGTGTCAGAAACCCCAGGCGATGCTGGTAATCTGTCTGAGAACAACACAGCAGCACATCCAGACCTGCTGAATCATACAAGCGAGTTATTATAGACACATGACCTCTGTTTGCACTTTTAGTTCATGTCATTCTGGTGTGTGCATCTTATTCTTGTGTTTACCCATGCATGATTTACATTTTAGGAAAAAATGTATCAACCTCACCTGTCTGACAGGGATCATATATTCTAACTTTTTGTGGCTTTGTTGTTTGACTGCAAGTGGCCACTGATCCTGTACTTGGTTAGGTGACACCAGCTCTTGGTGGTGCTCTCACAGCAGTATTATATCAATTCCTGTTCCTGTTACAAGGCACAGGGGTGTTTGGCTTAATCTGTGTAACTTCTTTAATTACAAACCTCTTGGGAACAACCTTTTTTATAGTGTAATCTTAATGTGCTTCATCCAAAGCACACTCTCTGCTGAATCACCTCCAAGTTATATTTATAATATTTACTTGTTGTGTCTTTAGGAATTTGCTAGCTTAGGGCAGCTATTAGTCTAGCTCTTAGCCAAGTCACTAATAACATGGCATCTTCATCTGTCCCTCCCACATTTTCCTGCTCAGTGTGTCAATTGTTTAGCCACTCCTTGGCCTCCTTTACTAATAGCAGTACTTGTAATAAATGTAGCCTGTTGCTCCGCACCCTGGAAAATCCTGTAACTAGACGGGCCCCTGTAGTTGGTGTGGCTAAAAGTAGCTTAGCGACCGTTAGCTCTTCCCCAGCAGATTTTCTCAAGCAGCCAGGAAATCAGGCTGGCTGGGTGACTGTGAGGAGGAAGTGTAACCTTAAACAGAAGCATCTGTTACACCACCAACCCATTCACATTTTGAATTATTTTTTTCCCAACTTGGCGACACACCGTCTGAGGAAAACATTTTGGTTATTGGCGACTGTTCTGAGCAATGTGAAGCTTGTGACACCAGCAACCATTGTTGCCTGTACTTCCAGGGTCCAGAGCAGGAGACATAGAAGGAACCCTAAAACTGCTGGCTAAGACTAAATGTTTATTTCGTAAAATAATAATTCACATTGGCAGTAATGACATCCAGTT
The DNA here is from genome assembly GCA_024447675.2 of Pterophyllum scalare. NCBI lineage: Eukaryota > Metazoa > Chordata > Actinopteri > Cichliformes > Cichlidae > Pterophyllum > Pterophyllum scalare. The sequence goes on along the minus strand of JAMQGT020001189.1, from coordinate 82,446 downwards.
ATGTTAATTCAAGGTGACTGCAATTAATATTGAATTGAATGTTTTCTCTGGGCCTTTCTCCAGTCGGACCAGGAGTGACATGTTGTAGCCGCATATTCTCCTTAAATTGCTGGCTATCTGGGTAATGTCCAAAAAACAATGCTTATTAATTAACCAAAGACTCAGAGTTTGAATTCATTTGAAAGTCTGACTCTTAGCCTTGTCCACCCTAATTAGGAATTTAATCTATTATTAGATTCAATTGGCTTCTCTCGTAAATGAGCCCACCCACCACTTTAATCACACTCTGGATCTTGTTCTGACATATGGAATAGAAACTGAACACTTAACAGTATTTTCTGAAAACCCTCCTTTGTCTGATCATTTCTTAATAACATTTAAATTAACAATAATGAATTATACAGCAGTGGGGAATAAATTTCATTACAGATAGTTACTGCACTTTCAGAAATGACATCTAAGTTTAAGGATATAATTCCACTATTAGCCTCTTCAATGCCATGGGCCAACAGAATGTGGAGCAGCTACCTAAACTCTGACACAGGTCAATTATTTTGTTAATAGTGTTACATTCTCACTGTGTACGACTCTGGATACTGTGGTTCCTCTGAAAAAGAGAGTCTCAAATCAGAAGTGCTTGACCCCCTGGTATAACTCGCAAACAGGCACCTTAAAGCAGATAGGCCAATCTCTTACCTTCCCTTTGTCTCAAAATTTCTTGAAAGAGTAGTTTTAAAACAGCTAACTGATCACCTCCTGAGGAATGGTTTATTTGAAGAGTTTCAGTCAGGATTCAGAATTCATCATAGTACAGAAACCGATTTAGTGAAGGTTAGAGAATGATCTTCCTATGGCTTCTAACATTGGACTCATCTCTCTGCTTGTCCTGCTAGACCTCAGTGCAGTGTTCGATACTGTTGAACATAATATTTTATTACAGAGATTAGAACATGCTATGGGTATTAAAGGATCTGTGCTGCAGTGCTTTGAATCATATTCATCTAATCCAATTTGTTCATGTAAATGGGAAGTCTTCTTCACACACTAAATTTATTATGGAGTTCCACAGGGTTCAGTACTAGGACCAATTCTATTTATGTTATACATGCTGCCCTTAGGCAGTATTATTAGAAGGCATAGCACACATTTTCATTGCTATGTAGATGATACCCAGCTTCATCTATCCATCAAGCTAGATGATACACACCAATTAGTTAAACTGCAAGAATGTCTTAAAGAATGAAGTCCCAGAGACCTCTTTTCCTGCTTCTAAATTCAGATAAAACTGAGGTTATTGTTATCTGCCCTACATATCTTAGAAACAGAGTTTCTAACCAGATACTTACTCTGGATGGCATTACCTTGTCCTCCAGTAACACTCCAAGGAATCTTGGAGTCATTTTTAACCAGGATATGTCCTTCAGTGTGCATATTAAAACAAATATGCAGGACTGGTTTCTTGCATTTGTGCAGTATCTCTAAAATAAGAAACATCCTGTCTTAAAGACCTCATAGTACTATAATCACCCCAATAGAGCACTTTGCTCTCAGACTGCTGGATAACTTGTGGTTCCCTAGGGTATTTACTGTACAAGTAGAATGGGAAGCAGAGCCTTCAGCTTTCAGGCCCCTGTTCTGTGGAATCAGCTTGGATTTGGAACCAATTCCTGTTTGGGAGACAGACATGCATCCCATTTTAAGATTGAGATTAAAACCTTTTTGATTAAGCTTATAGTTAGGGCTGGATCAGGTGACCCTGAACCCTCCATTAGTTATGCTGGTATAGGCCTAGGCTGCTGGGGGCTTCCCATGATGCAGTGAGTATTTCTTCTTCATTCACGTCTTTACACTCTCTTTCTGTTTATATACAACTCTGCATTTAATCAGTATTGATCTCTGGCTCTCTTCCACAGCATGTCTTGTTTTGTTTCCCTCCCCTCACCCCTAATAGGTCACGGCAGATGAATGCCCCTCCCTGAGCCTGGTTCTACTGGTTCTTCCTGTTAAAAGGGAGTTTTTCCTTCTCACTGTCACCAAGTTCTTGCTTATGAGCGGTCATCTGATTGTTGGGGTTTTCTCTGTATGATTGTACAGTCTTTACCTTACATTATAAAGCATCTTGAGGCTATATAAATAAAACTGAATTAAATTGAACTAGATAACATTCTAATCTGCTTTGGTGTTTATTTTCTTATTTCCAGTGTTTCACATAGGTTTCTTTGCACTATGTTATAATTTGGTTCAGAAAACAGCTTTGTTATGAGACAGATCAGGGTGTGTTTGACAGGAGGCAATTAATAGCACCAAATGACATAGGGGACTCTTTTCTGGGCTCAGCTCTTGAGTTTGGAAGGCTTTTGAGTGGAGGATGTCTTGGGGGCTGGATTTAAGGTGATTAAAAAAATTGAGTGCTCTCTTTTGAATGTTAATTATCACCTAGTATCTGCCTAATTCTGCTTGATAGTTGATGATGTATGAATGAATGAATGCACCTTTAATACCATACAGTGCAATATCTTATATTTTATAATTTATATATTATTATTATATAATTTGTCGTACTCTCTCTCTGTGTGTGTGTGTGTGTGTGTGTGTGTGTGTGTGTGTGTATGTGTGTGTGTGTGTGTGTGTGTGTGTGTGTGTGTGTGTTAATTTGTTTGTCAAACCCTATAAGTTGTCTTTTGCCATCTTTTATTGTAGCCACCAATTTACTTGAAGGAGACATTCAGTGAATCATTGCATGTGTATTCATGAGTATATTTTACCTAATGTGTGTTGGGAAAGAGAGAACTGCTAGGTTTTGTCAGCTTTGTTCCCCAGGAGTCTGTATCGATCTGAGACTGCAAACATGAAAGACTTGGGGAGTGAGGGAGTATGGGAGACAGGTGGAAGGAGCGAGACAGGAAGCAGAGAACGAAAACAATGTGAAACAAAGCAGTCTTTCATATCTGACCTGCAGCTGATTGATAGAATTTCCTATGAAAGGCTCACTGCCTGCCATTCCTAGGTACAGTAGGTAGTACAAAACACATTCCCCCAACTCTAATTATATATGAAAGCAAATCTGCAAAATCTGGTTTAGTTGTAAGAAACAGGTATACAAAAACTACACAACATGAAAACTCACTCAGTCCTGTCAAAGTATAAATACATTTGCACCCCAGGTTACAGTTACAAATCACTACTTTCTATATGTCTTATAAAGCTGAGACATGAAGTCTTGGCTGTATGGATAAAATTCATGGTTAGCCTTATTCAAATATTAGCCTTAACTTCTAATTTAGTTGACAGAACTGACTTGCTGATTATTTCATTCAGATTGTCAGTTAACAAATACTTGATCCTTCCTTTGGAGGCCATAATAAGACCAAATTTTTCACATAACTATGGGATGGGGGTGGGGGGGGGCAAGAAATGCTCCTTTGAGGATGAACCCTCAAGTTTGATTTATATTTTTCATTAGTTTTCCCTTTTTGCCACTTCAAGTCTCAAATATCAGCTGTCTTACAAGATATTTCATGATTCCAGTACATTTATGGTCCAGGGAGGTTATAGTAACAAAACCCAGATATTGTAAAAGCTCTTTCTTCAGGGTGAGCTAGGGTTCTTATGAAACTCATAAGCCCCCTTCACAAAAAAACACTGTGCTCATCATCCATGTCTGTAGCTGATAGACAAAATTATATTGCAGCAACTCAAAATGGAACTCAGTAGTTTGTATGGCTCCCACATGCTTGTTTGCATGCCTGACAATGTTGGGACATGCTCCTAATGAGACGTTGGACTGTGTCCTGGGAGATCTCCTCCCAGATCTTGACCAAAGCATCACTGAGCTCCTGGACAGTCTGAGGTACAGCCTGAGATGGCATCAAATGGACCAAAACATAATGTCCCAGGTGGATTTAGGTCAGGCGAGAATGGGGGCCAGTCAGTGTTTTCGATTTATTCATCCTCCAGGAACTGCCTGCATACTCTTGCCACATAAGACCAAGCACGTTGTGCAGCAGGAGGAACCCAGGACCCACTGCACCAGCATAAAATCTGACAATGGGTCCAGGTCTTGGGCTTATCCCATTACCGTCAGTCAGGGTGCTGTTGCCTAGCCTGTAGAGGCCTGTGCATCCCTCCATGGATATGCCTCCTCAGACCATCAGTGATCCACCACCAAATGGGCCATGTTGATCAGTGTTACAGGCAGCATAACCTTCTCCAGGGCTTTGCCAGACCCTTTTACCTCTGTCACATGTGCTCTTACCTATGAAAAGCACAGGGCACCAGTGGTGGACCCACCAATTCTGTTATTCTATGGCAAATGCAAAACGTTCTCCATGGTGCTGGGCAGTGAGCACAGAGCCCACTAGAGGACACTGGGCCCTCAGGCCACGCCCATGAAATCTATTGCTGGTTGTTTAGTCAGAGACATCCACACTAGTGGCCAACTGGACGTCATTTTGTAATACTGTGGCAGTGTTCATCTTGTTCCTCTATGCACAAAGGAGCAGATATGGTCCTGCTGATGGGTTAAGGACCTTCTATTGCCCTGCCCAGCTCTCCTAGAGTAAACGCCTCTCTCCTGGAATCTCTTCCATGCTCCTGAGACTGTGCTGAGAGACACAACAAACCTTCTGGCAATGGCATGTACGGATGTGCCATCCTGGAGGAGTTGGACTTGGAGTTGGATGAACTCTTCCAGGATGGTTCATCAACACCCATCTACCAGCAGTGACACTGCCCCTGGCCAAATGCAAAACTAGTGAAAAAAACAGTAAGAAAAGAGGAGGAGAGAAAATGTAAGTGTCCTCCACCTGTAAAACCATTCCTGTTTTGGGGGTTTCATTATTGCACCTCTTGCTCCCCTTCTGCTACTTAACTGAGCAGATCAGTATCCCAGAAGTTTAATTGACTTTGATTGACTCTGTTTAAAAAGTGTTCCTTTAATTTTCATTGAGCAGTATATATTTCACATCTTTATTTTAACACTGTACCTGTTCTTGCAAATAGTTATTTCACCTTTCATCACCACGGGTCACCTAATTACAATGACATTCCATGGTGTTCAGTGACCAGATTGCTGTTAGTCTCTTTCTGTGTGCACGCCCCTTATAAATGCAAAATCAGCAGTATGTTGTACATTTCATTCTACATCTCTGTACTAATATGGCCTCCTATAGGGACTGCTCAACATCTTCAAACAAGTTATCCAATTAAGGGTAACAGGGTTGCAGTGTCTATCGTACGGTAGCTGGCAATGAACAACACATGGGGTACAGCCCGGACAAGTGTCTATGCCCATCACAGGGCTGAAACGTGGTCAATATGTTGTTCACAAAACATCTACTGGCTAAGCAGAGCAATGGGATCACTGATTTAAGAAAAAGAAAAAGTAATTTTTTACTGCAATCCTTCTGGTAAGAAATTGGAAATTAGTTTCATTAGAAAAAAAAGTACAAAATATATTGAGGGAAATTCAATTAAAGCAAAAATATAGCCCATTTTGACACTGGTCTAGCTGTGATCATGGGGTGCAGTCACTGAATTAAAAAGTTAAATCCATACCAGAGGTTTCTACAGCAGGACTCCCGTTAATCTCTTGCATTAAACATAAATCCAGCTTAACATTTCAGTGTGACTTTGGCACTTCTATCTTCTTCTAGCTATATACTGTACATTATCGTGAAGACTACCTAGAAGTTGATAAGGGGTCAACCCTGCACCTCAAGGTCTGGTTATCTTTTACTTTGTCTCTTTTCCTTCTTTGTGTAATGGGGTTTGTCCAACAGAGTGAGAAAAGAACAGAAGTACTACATTTACAGCTAAGGATTCCACATTGTGCTAATATTAGAGCAGTGTTTGAAATTCACAAAAAAAATAGCACACTGACTGTAGTGCTGCCATTTCTTCTATCTGTAACAAAAGATGGCCTATTGATTTCTGACTTTGTCCAGTCCAAGCATCAATGTGTTTGTTTGCATCTATGTAATCTGAGGTGTTTGTTGGTAATCCCTTTTGCTGATGGTCTCTCTGTGTGTGTTTGTATATGTGTTTACAGAAAACTCATTTCTCAGTGTGTGATAACAGCCTAGAAAATCCTGCTCAGAGCCTGAGGCAGAGTTTATCACTAGCTCCAAATCTAAGACACATGAGATTTACAGTTCATAACACATCCTGACAGAGGGGTATCTTGTTTGCCCCTTCTCTCACATTGTCTCTTTAAGTCACATTGTAAACATTTGAGAATCTATTCTGGAATCTTTTGGATCCAAAAGTAAATATGTTTTTTTTTACAACCATAAATAATTGTTTTTTGCTGGTTCTCCAGTGGCAGCAGCAGTATTGTTGGGTTGTAATTTTATGGACTCTCAATCTTCCCTTTGGCCCAAATGGAGTGGATTCACTCCTTTATAAAACTCAATTAAACCAAAGTTTCCACAAAGAAAAATCATTGGGAAGAGCAGGCCGTTTATTAGGCACACAGGTTAAACAAAATACACACACCAAAAAAGTGAAGTTGCCCTGCAATTTGAGTATACCAGATGTCCATTGTTACTAGTTTTTAATATTACAAAAAAGTGAACCTTTTGAGATTTTCAGTATTTCTGCAAACATCATCTGAATCGTACAGTCCTTCAGTTAGCCTGTTTTCTTTCTTTAAAGAACAAAGAGCCATCACATTTTGATCTCTACAACACATTTATTGACTTGATAACTGCATGGACAACTGTGATATTTAAGGACTTCACAAAAAGAGTTGTTGATGCTCATCAGCCTGGAAAAGATTACAAAACCCATCTCTGAAAATCCACAGTCAGACACAAATGGAGAAAATTGAAGACCATTGTTACCCTTCACTGGAGTGGGCAACCAACACAAATCACTCCAAAAGCAAGGCATGTAATAGACTTAGAGGTCTCAAAGGAACTCTGGGTAACTTCTAAGAAACTAAAGATGTTTCACAGAATACCTAATGTTAATGTCCGTGAGTCCACCTGAGAATACTAAATGAATAATGGTGTGCATTGCAGGGCTGGAAAGAGAAAGTACTGCTCTCCAAAAAGTAACACTGCTGCCTGTCTGTAGTTTATTAGAAATTGTGTGGATAAACCAGAAGACTGTTAGAACAATGTTTTGTGGATAAATCGGACCAAAGTAAAATGATTTATACTTGGAGAAAGGAAAACACTGTATTCTAGTATCAACCTCATATCTATGAAACATGGCAGTGGCCTAGTTTTGGCTTGCTTTGCTGCACCTAGGCCAATACAGGTTGTTAACACTAATGCAAAAGTCTGAATTGTACCAGCAAATTCTAAAGGAAAAGATCCAAACATCAGTGTGTGGAGTGAATCTAAAGAGAAAGTGGGTCATGCAGCAAAACAACTCTCAGCACACGAGACAATCTACCAAAGACTGGTTGAAGAAGAAGACAGATGCTGCTTTGGAATGACCAATTCAAAGTCGTCACAGTAATACAGCCAAAAAGTTGTGGAATGACCTCAAGCAAGCAGTTCCTATGAAGAAATCCTCCAACATCCCAGAGTGAAGGCTACAAACAATCACTTCCAGTTATTGCTGTGCAAAGGGATCACACAAGACAGTGAAAGCAGTTCACATACTTTTCTCCCTTAGAGATATGTAATATTGGATTATATTTCTTAACAAAATGACCAAGTCTAATATTTTCATTGCATTTGTTTAATTGGGTTGCTGTAGGATTTGTGCAAAAATGTTTTTAGGCCATATTTATGCAGAAATATAGAACATTACATAAAACTTTACTCAACTATAACAAACTATGATTATTATTTATTGCTTGTTTTCCTCTAATGTATTTTATGCTAGAAATTTAACATACTTGGCATTTGCATGGTATGCCAAAGAGATAAACCTTGCCATAATAGTTTAAGGGCCTTGGAGCACATTCCAAATAGAAAGGAGTGGGAGTCAGGAGGAGGAAAAATTGGATAGTGGAGGCAGTGAGTATCAACAAGAAATATATTTTAACACTTTAAAGTTATAGGGAAGAACATAAATAAGAAAGGAACCACTCAGATCAACCTTGAGTCAACAAAAGAAGACATAAAAGAGGGGGCGAGAGCACTCGGCAGATGGTGTAATGATCTAAGAGAAAGGTATCATTGGGATAAGTGGTATCTATTGACTGACAGGAGATTGACAGTTCACGCGGAGAGAAATTGAGAGAGGACAAGCAGTGTAGAGAAATGAATGTCCTCAAAGGCAGCAATGGAATGAAAAAAAGCTCAGAGTGAGTGAAATGACAGACAGGGAAGAAACACTGGATGTGAGAAAGAAGGGGAGACAGATAAATGGGGGGGGGAAGCGATGGAATTTCCAGAGGTTTGTATCTGGAAAAGAGCACCACGTTACAGATTCACTTCAGCCTGAGGAAGAATGATATTTAGAAGGTGAAGGCAGATAATGTTAGGATCCTGCTCTCTTTCCCCCTCTGCACCAGACCTATGGAAATGAGGAACTCTGAAATGTTATCTGTCCACACTGGTCGAAGGATTTACACACGTGCACGCGCACACACACACACACATGCAATCCTGTCTTTCTATCTTTTTACAGACAAAGCACAGACTATGCAGACGTGCCTTCAATATTTATTTTAATTGGTCTATACAATAGACATTCACACACATGCACACGTGGCTGTGAGTACACATACACGCACACACAGACTGCCTTTGATTTGAGAAAAATGATGAATTTGGATCATAAAGCATAATTCAGTTCTTTTTTTTTTCTCCTTCTCAGATACAGTGTTTTATCTGGACTCCATTATATTACAGCAGCCAAAATTAAGTGACTTTCACTTTAATGCATTTAATTATAGCTTGAATGTGGTTGTGCTTCTGTTTTTTTGTTTTTGTTTTTTTTGTGTGTGTGTGTGTGTGGGGGGGGTGTGCTTGAGTAAAGGGACTTGCATGCTGGAAGAGAACTGCTTTTTTTCAAATTTTAAATCTTTTTTCTTCTTACGCAGCACATACAAAACAGGCTAATATTTGAATGAGCAGGGATACTGCAGCATACCCCCTCCTACACACGCAGCCTTGTGGAATATTAACATACTGCTATCTGTAGGATTTGCCAAGAATATTGAGTTTTTGTTGTCTCAGTTGGAGTCCGAGAAAACAGTTTTTGCTCAAATCCTTGTTACGACCTCCTCAAGAAACAGCAACAGGAAAGACCTTGCCAGCCACATCCAGCACCTCGTCGCAAAGGAAGAAAGTTACATTTCAGACAAGTTTAAATTTATGTGGTGATCTTTCATTTTTTTAGTAATGTTATTGGTTATTGAGAAGTTGTTTAGTCCATCACAAAATGTATTTGTGTCCATGTGCTGCCTTTTAGTTCTCTTTCTACACCATGTCTCTCCTGTATGTACCTCTCACTTTTTCCAGCTGTTTTCCACATTTTTTTATTGGCAGTATAATTTTTCAGTGTTAGTTCCCAGTGTGTGGGTATTTTTATTGGAAAAATGCCCATGAGACTGACCCACACTGCCTGACGTCACATGAATGTCTAACAGTCATTTTCTGGTAAACAGCTCCTCCCTGTTTTCATTTGAGCTGCCTTCACATGTTTTGGATTTTCATTTGATCCACTTTTGCACATCTTTACCTTTTATCCCTCCAGTGTTCATCTCCGAGATCCAGGCCTGTCTCTAAAAACTCACCAAGGTGCGGAATCAACAGGCTAAAGCTAAACTTTAACCTCCCACTGTGTTGTCCACTTGGACTACTTCAAGAATGGCAAACACTTCAAGTGGTGGTACTGAGCCAAAAGACCTGGGGGTAAGGAAGGAGAGGTGAGATCAAGGGAGGACACGTTGAGTAAAGAGAGAGAGATAACTGAAAACCAGACATGTGTTGCCTCCAGCAAATGACAAGGGAGGGATGGTAAGATGAAAAATTAAGGCCAGACAGACGATATGAGTGCAGGTCAAATTCGTGGAATTCATGTTGCACTCCAGTTTTTTCAAACACTGATGTTCAAAGAGGTAGAGATGGAGGAATATTAGAAAGAAAGGAAAGGGAAATGACAGAAGAGATGAGGGCATGTAAAAACAAGGGAATGAAGAAACGAGGGTGAGAGAAAGGGAGGTTTTAAGGTTGCTGGGAGGTTGGATGTTGTAGTGGCTTTAAGGCATAAATCTTCCAACCTTCTTGTTTGTCAAAATTAGATGAGTCTTATTCAGGGTCACTGGAAAAGTCTTAATCGCTCAGTCAGGTTGAGTGGCTTAACTGCTGTTTACAGACACCCATAATGACTTTCTGTTTTTATAATTTAGGCCAAAGCAACTGTATTACAGACACACAAAATAAAATAGGAACAAAAATGTGTCTAACCTTATACTTGAACAATAATCCACCCCAATGTCATGGCTAATTGTAAAGTACTCATGGCCAATTTGTCCATGTATATAGGCTAAAGTTATCCTCTTTCGAAATAGGCAGTATGTCTTTGAAACTAATTTCATTTCAAAGATTTTTTTATGCCTGCACTGCAATTTTTTTGGGACACCTCTGGCAGGACACAGGCCATCTAGAAAATAAAGCTTTGAAAATGTGGTCAAAGTTTAATTTTAATCCAAATGCATGCCTGATAATGTCAGGGCATTCTTCTAATGAGACGGCGGATGGTGTCCTGGGGGAATCTCCTCCCAGATCTGGACCAGGGCATCGCTAAGCTCCTGGACAGTCTGAGGTGCAACCTGGCACTGTTGGATAAAATGAAATGTCCCAGAGTTTTTCTGTTGGATTTACGTCAGGCGAACGTGGCGGCAGTCAGTGGAATCAATTCATTCATCCTCCAGGAACTGCCTGCACACGCTCACCACATAATGACAGGCATTGTTGTGCACCAGGAGGAACCCAGGACCCACTGCACTAGCATAACATTTGACAATGGGTCCAAGAATTTCATCCCAATACCTAATGGCAGTCAGGGTGCAGTTGCCTAGCCTGCAGAGGTCTGTGTGTCCTTCTGTGGATATGCCTCCTTAGCCCATCACTGATCCACCACCAAAGCGGTTCTGCTGAACAAGGATACAGGCAGTATAACATTCTACATGGCTTCTCCAGACCCTTTTACCTATGTCACATGTGCTCTCACCTGTAAAAAGCACAGGGCACCAGTGGTGAACCTGTCAATTCCAATCGGGCTCCACGGTGCCGGGCAGTGAAGATAGGTCCCACTAGAGGACGTCAGGCCCTCAGGCCACCCCATGAAATCTATTTCTCATTGCTTGGTCAGAGACATTTAGCGGCATCTGACGTCCAGCAGGCATCTGGCCCGCTGTAGGCTATTTTGATGGGCTCTGGCAGTGTTCATCCTGTTTTTCTCCTTGAACAAAGGAGCAGATATGGTCCTGCTGATGGGTTAAGGACCTTCATATGGCCCTGTCCAGCTCTCCTACAGAAGCTGCCTGTCTCCTGGAATCTCCTCCATGCTCCCAAGACTGTGCTGGGAGACACAGCAAAGCTTCTGGTAATGGCATGTATTGATGAGCAATCCTGGAGGAGTTGGACTACCTGTGCAACTATAGGGTCCAAGTATCACCTTAGGCTACCAGTAGTGACAATGACCTAGCCAAACGCAAAACTTCATGAGATCAATATCCCAGAGGTTTAATTGATTGATGTTACACTCAAAAATTTCAAACAAAAGAACATTAGAAAATGAAAATGAAGAGTGATTGAAGGGTAAAAATAACAAATTAAAATGTAAAAACATTGGTCCTATGAGGGATTTGATCTCTTGTATCATAGAAAAAAGAAAACAGGAGGCACTGCAGTTCATTTCAGTGAAGATAAATGAATAAAATGTTGTGACTATTTTCCTTCAGACTGTGCTGCAGACATCTGTTTGCCCATGTACATTAAAAAATAAAAAATGGAAAGTTTGTATCCATGAACCCAAGTCATTAAATAAAATTTCATGACACTTTTCAAATGGCCGTTGGACGGTGTCACATCATAACAGCAGAGAATCATAAGTGGTGTTTAACATATCTAGCAGTAAAACACAAAGGCTTTTAGTTTTGTCCTGTGTTTTTCTCTCTGTTCTGATGTTTTTGGTGGCGGGGGGGGGGTCTCAGATTTTCTCCCACTAGCCTCCAGTCCCTGCTTGTGTTCCCGCTTGTGCTTCTTTGCATTTTCTTTCTCTTTCTAGCAGCATTGGTCATTGTTTGAGTGCAGACAAATATGGCAAGGAGACTGACCACAAATCAAGCCCTTTTCTGCACCATCTGGTCTGGAAGGGTTTGCCTTTGTTGTTGTTGTGTGTGTGTGTGTGTGTGTGTGTTTGTTTGTGTGTATGTGTGTTTGGCTACACAGGCTCCCATTTGTCTGGCTGTCTTTCAGCGTTAGTACTTTGATCTAGTTGGGCTGCTGTGCGATTGTCTTTTCTCTGCCTACGTAATCTGAGCTGCTGCAGACAGCCTAAAGTACACTTCTTTAATTTTGAAATCTGTGGACCATCACAGTAACAAGTGCACTGTCTGACTGACACAATCCTTACACCATTATATTTTGGGTGTACATAGAATATGTGATGATTATCATCTCGGATTTGTGACGCACATCACTCTCACAAAACAGTATTTTGTGTATTTTGATTTTTTGTTTCTTAAAATTATTTTGCACAAAATTATTTTTGGCTCTGTACCCTGCACCCTTTTACACATATAGCTCAAACAGTTTTCTCCACTGGCCAGCATCTTTTACCACCTCCTGCTTTTTTAAGCCCAGACATCCTATTTAATACATTAAACCATAAAAAAAATAGATGTTGTAGCTTTTAGGGTTGAAACACCAATTACTTGGATTTACTAATTGACAGCAAGCAGATGCATGGTTTTTTAACCATTGCAGCCATGTTTTTGGAATCTTTTCATGCACCATATAATTTATTTATTATATATAATCCAAGTGGCTATTTGTGGCTTTATTTTGAGCATATTGTGTAATATCCTCATCTAATGCTATTATCTGTCAAGATTGTCAAAAATCCAAAGGGATCTTAATTACTCTGGCCTTCTTTAAATCTTGGCAAAGCAGCACCCTTCTGAAGACAGGCACAAGCATAAAGGGAAGCCGCAGCAATGCTCTTATCTCTTCACTTTGGAAAAAAATGGGTACATAAAAGCAGCAGTGGCTGACTGCCTGAGAGCATATTAAATCTTAATAAGGGTTTGTAGAAGAGTTAGGTGTCTGAGCCCTGTGAACCTCAGTTGGTGACCTCTTAAAGTTGAATCTGTCATTTTTTCTTGAATCTGCATTTGAAGATAAATATTAACTAACTTGCTTAGTTTTGTTTATAGCAGCATTTCTTGTTTAAATACCTCCTTTCTTGCATTGGTGCTGTACCAAACATCTGCAATACACAGGTATGGTGACCCTCCTGCCCTCATCCAAGCACACTGATTAACTGATTTACCTGAACCTTTTTTTGTAAATAAGCCAGTTAATGCTCAGTGTGCCTATGTGGGCTCAGTCTATTGTTTGTAAGCTGGAAACACTTGTAACACAGGTTAAAGTATAAATATATTTAAAATATCTGCTCAGTTACAGTTATAAAAAGATTAGGGTGTCAACTGTATTAATAGGATTCTATTATTTTCTATAACATAAAACATGGTTAATATAGCCTGCAAGAAATAAACATGCATTAAGAGTGTGACAAGGGTGAAAATAAGAGAAAAGAAGTACAACACCAATTCCAGAAATGTTGGCTGGCAGGCAACCTGGCTGAGAGAAGAGAGTGGCGTTTCTAGATCATGTTAATATATGGCTTCATTGCATGGCAGAGCTTTAACCTGCATTTGTGGATGTTCTGGTGAACTGTGTTCACAGACGAGGATATCTCTAAGCGTTCCTGAGCCCATGCAGTGATTTCCATAACAGAATCTGGCATGTTTTTAGTTCAATTCAGTTTTATTTATGTAGACCACATCACAACAGTCACCTCAAGGTGCTTTATATTGTAAGGTAAAGATGATACAATAATGACAGAAAACCCAACAATCAAAAACTCCCCACCTCCAACCACGCCCAAGAAAAGCCAGAAACACTATTGTGGTATGCAATATGCAGCAGTTTATTTGCCTCAGAGGTGAGCAGTGCCTAAACAACAAACAAAACGGTGCTGAGTGTCCCTAATCTGACCCACAAAACAAAAGGCAAACAAAAGACAGGTATTTGATCTGTGCTCCTACCCATAAACAGGAGAAAACTGAGATGCAAACAAAAATGGCTTCTCCCTCCCACGTACCTGCTGCAGTGCTCAATATATACAGTGGCTATCAATCACAGGTTACTATTTATAAATAAATTTATAAATATGTACAACACTTACAAATCAGTACCACTTGCAGTCAAGACTAGCACACACAGATGAGCATATTCAAATCACAGGCAAAATGTTGACTGTTGTTGTGCCTGGAGGAGACAAAGGAGAGGGGCGAGGTGGCTGTCAGCTGGAGCATATGAGGCAGCTTTCCATCCAATTATCCAATCAGCAGGAACCTGCTCAGCCTGGCCAATCCACAGGCTCCACCTGTTGCAGCAAAACACACACAGACACACACAGACACCCTGGAGGGAGGAGAGAGGCTGGACACACCCACTCATACTCCGGTTGGAGGGCCTAAACAGAAAAACACACAACACACGATCCACATCATAACAGTGTGTACTGAAGGACATATCCTGGTCAAAAATGACTCCTAGATTTCTCACAGTGTTACTGGAGGCCAAGGTAATGCCATCCAGAGTAAGTATCTGGTTTGACACCATGGTTCTAAGATTTGTAGGGCTGAATACAATAACTTCAGTTTTATCTGAATTTAGAAGCAGGAAATTAGAGGTCATCCAGGCCTTATGTCTTTATGACATTCCTGCAGTTTAACTAATTGGTGTGTTGGTTGGCTTCATGGATAGATAAAGCTGGGTATCATCTGCATAGCAATAAAAACATATGCAATGCTTTCTAATAATTCTATCTAAGGCAAGCGTGTAAAGTGTAAATAAAATTGGTCCTAGCACTGAACCCTGTAGTAGGATCTTTATTTTGTTAATGCAATGCTTTCTGGCCTTGTGCACAGAGATTTATCCAGATTCTCTGAATCTTTTGATGATTTTATGTACTGTAATTATAATATTAAGAAGAGATATTCAAAGTCTTCACAAATTTCTTACATTGTTCTGGTTTTGCCTCAGCTGTTACATGTAAGATGCTTTTATATGTGGATGACTCAGCCCTTATTGTGGCAGACAAGAGTCTTGAGGGTATCCAGTATAGGCTCTCAAGAGAAATGTAATTGATCAGAGAATAGCTGATTCACAATAGGCTCTCCCTACATATCATGAAAACTGAGTTAATTCTCATTGTATGAAAAGAAAATGTGACAAAATAAATTCCATTGAGGTGCAGTGTACTGGTGGAAAACATGTAGCTAACATGTCAAGTACTTGGGCTTAATTTTAGCTCAGTATCTGAATAGAGAATGCATTGTGGATAAAATAGTTTTTAAAAAATCCAGTTCTAATTTAAAGTTTCTCTTTTGGCAAGCAAACCATGTGACACGAAAAGCAAAGAAAATGTTTGTATCAGTATTGACTTATTCAAAGTCATTATGACCACACCCATATTTCATGGTATTCTGGGTTATGAAAAAAGTTTTAAAATAGACTATAGGTATCTCAGAACAAATTAATTCAGTATATCTTGAATGCAGCAGCCAGAAATAATGTTATTGCTGAGAGATATAAGCAGGTCAATATGTTACCAGTGAATATGCACAATGCCCAGTTGGAGCTCAGTCTTGTTTTTAAACCTTTAAATGGTATTGCACCAATTTTTTTGACCTATGGCTTTAATTTTACAAATAAACTCCATTCAATCAATATAAAATCTAGTGCATCATCCTTGCAGATACCCAGGGTCAAGTCTTTTGGTAATTCTAGTTTCCTTTACACTGGTATTCAAGCATGGAACAGTCTTTCTTCAGAATTACGTTTTTAAAAGGGTATACTTTTAAGAATGCTGTAAAAACTCTTTTAAAAAATCAGTTATGCCAGGAGAGAAACTTGTTTATTTTTAGCTTACATTGTGGCGTATGTTAATGCTTTCTTCTTTCTTTTTTTTTTTTTAAAGAATAGTAACTTTTTTGTCCAACTTTGCAGCTATATGCCATTGTTAATTATACAACTAAAATATCTAAAGCGGAAGTATTCATTATACTGAATGACAAAATTCAGTGTTAAATATCACATTACTTAGATATTTTTTATTTAATTCATAAAACCATCTGTTTCCATCTCCCAGAACTTTTATCACATTTGCTGCTTTGGTGTAAAAAAAAAAAGAAGACTCCTTTGGTTTACCCATACAGAGCAGATGAATTATTAATGTATCCAGGTCTTGAGCCAACTGTGAGTTCTGCCCATGGTACTGAAACAGTGAGACCATTTCACACAAGCATTAACTGCATGTAGCTGCAGGATTAATGAGAACCTTCAGCCTACATTAGAATGCAGTCTAAGCCAACAACCATGCAATAAAATACCACCTGGGAGAAGTTTATAATTATTTATTCTTGTCCACAATTTATGAGAAAAGTATTGCCATACTTATTTACTATAGGCGCCTGATGATTAAAGATTGTGTGACACACAAAGGGCAAAGGTACTGAACCAATAGTGGTGGAAAATAACTAGGTGAGCAGGTACCAATTTCCCAAGCTACGAAAGTTGTTTTCCATTGCTGTAGCCTGAAGTCTGCCATCTTTATTTTGATTGAGAAGCAAACAGCTCGGAAAACAATTGAAAGCCTTTTCTTAATCCTCCGGGGTTGGAATCTCTTTTTCTTTTTTTTATCCAGTTATTAAGAGTGTTGGAGGTCTATGATTTTCAGAATAAAAGTCATTTTAAGGATTATATATATATATATGAGAAAGAGAGAGAGAGAGAGATAAATAGATAAAGCTGCAAGTAAAACAAAGCTCTTACTTGCAGAAAGAAAAAAGAAAACACACCAAAAATCAAAACTATGGTTAACTCTGTGGTGTTATGGCCACAGCTAAGAAGTGAAAGGCTCGACTAACCTCAGTAACTGCAACATAAAACCTGGATACTGGACCTGAGTTCAAGTTTATAGACAAAAACCATTTTATTATAAACAGAGAACAAATTAAAGGTAAAGCCAGATATTGTACTCATAATTATACATAGATTAATTAGTATGTAATTATATCATCCAACAAATTGATGTTTTTTTATAAACTTATTAATCTATTAAAAATGCATTTGATGTGTGGAACATGCCACGTTACCCCACCATATTTGAATAAAGTGGCCATGAAGGACATTTCCCTTCCAACTAATTGTATTTTATGTACGTGGTTAGATACCAGACATGTACACAGTACGCTAAAGGTGGAGGACAGGAGAACTCATAGGTGTTTGTGTGCTGTGGAGGGACATTTAAATTCATGCCTGCACCTTCAAGATATGAAAGACCATACATATGTTTTATGATCAGAGAAAGGGTTCCCTTCA
This sequence comes from Pterophyllum scalare, assembly GCA_024447675.2. Lineage (NCBI taxonomy): Eukaryota > Metazoa > Chordata > Actinopteri > Cichliformes > Cichlidae > Pterophyllum > Pterophyllum scalare. The sequence goes on along the minus strand of JAMQGT020001189.1, from coordinate 64,861 downwards.
CCAAAGAAGCAAAAGCATGAAGGAAAGAGACAATGCGACTGGCATCTTAATAAAATATCATCCTCTTCCTCCTCTCTTAATGTCACCAGATTAGACATGTGAGTCTCCATACACCTAACAAGCCAGCTAAAAAATAGCACATTATAAGCTAACATTATATCAGCTAATATTAGGCTCCAGAGTCCTAAAAATCCCACTCTTCTGCTGATAGATTACATCCTCACATCGTATAAGGGTTTATTCACTAAACATCAGACATCCAATGTTAGTAAAATTGTTTTTGAAGTGGATCTAATGCTGGGTTACAGCAACTAACAGAGGCTAATAGTAGCTAACAGCAGTAAAAACAGCAGCACTTAGTGACAGAAAAGTTCAGCATATCCTCAACAACTCACTTAAAAAAAACACACACACACACACTACCAGAGCATCCATCCCAAGGGGAAATGAGAAAACAAAAACAAAACCCCCCAAAACAATATACAAATAAGTTCTTGGATAGAATCATGGGTCGAAGAAAGCTGGAGGAGGGACAGGCATGCTCCCATCCTTCATTAGAGGACAGACCAATCAGCCAATCAACCAATCACTCCAACTTGGTGCACCTGAGCAAGGGAGAGAGAGAGAAGATAAGCAAAAGAGGAGAAAAAGAGAGTAAAGCAAGAATAACAGAGGGTGAGGATGCAAACACAAGATGGGGTAAATGTATCCAAATACATGAGTGACATAAACTGGGAAAAAATTTAAAAAAAATTGTGTGTAATTTCCCTTTTGGTTTTCTTTCTTCAGCTCCAGAAGACGTGGTCTGTTTCTGTCTTTTTATGCTTTGTCTCTTATTTTACAAAAGATGGTGCTGCAGCTTTCATTTTACAAAAGATACAGCACCATAAATAAGGACTGATGAGGCGAGAGCAGGGTTACATTCACACTGGTTCTAATTTGCACTACATTGCTTGTATTTTGTCATTTTGGCATGGTTAATTTGTGACATCTTCACATTTGAAGTTTTTAGTTACTAACATGGGAATGCACCAGCATGTATTATTGCAGTCTATCGCACTATTTGCAGCAGGGTGAGCTTGGTATATTTATCATAGTCAGTGGTGGAGAATGCTAAAATATAAACTATGGTTTGCAGTAGTGCATAGTAACTGCATAGCTCAGTTACTTAGTTCACTTTTAGAACATTTATGTTTTACCTTCATCTATTTTTTTCCCCCTGAGCATTTTTCTTGAGCTTTTCTTTTTTTCTGTCCCTGGATTCTGCCTCAAGCGTCCACATTTTTAATGCTTTCAGGTGATTTTTTTTTTAAACAAACTCCTCTCTTTTCATTTTTTCTTTTATTTTGGAATCTATTTTCTCTTCCAATTACCTGCCTCTTGCTAAATGCTCCTTCCAAAATGTTTTACCCAAATATACTTAATGCTGATATACATAACACTGACTGCTCTAGATATGATCATCACTGCGAATCGAAAAGGGAGCGAGGAAGAACCGGTCTATATTTTCATCCTTGAATGAAAACAATTCACTGGGTTTACTTAGCCCTGTAAAGACCTCCTGTTTTTTACCCCCCCCCCAAATTTTCTAATATTTTAATTCATCTCTCTCATTGTCTAAGGATAATGTGGTCTAAATGGCCAGCCCTTTCCTCTCTCAACTAGTGAGATTAGAGACTGGAAGGACTACCTTACAGGGTGATCAGCCACCCGCGTTTCAACTCCAGAATCAGCCAGGAGATCCCACTTCTGACATCAAATTGTTCTGGGAATCGATCTACACAAACAAGTTGTCTTTGAGATTTTAATTTGCCTTTGCGGAACAGTCAACCAACAATATGGAGGACAGCATCAGTCTGCAGGGTCTTTGACAAAGAATAATAACAGCCATAGAATCATTTACAGGAACAAGTTATTTATCTGCCATGGTCACAGAATACAATTAGAACATTCTGTGCAAAGGATAGCTAATTTAACTAGATAAGAGTATATCTTGTAATAGAGGATTACATGAAGACAAAAACATGATAGTATGGAGTCTTCCACCCTGCCAGAATAACGAAATAGAGAGCAGGTCAAAATTTTAAAAATTTCCATCACACTAATAAAGCTACAATGTTTTTTAGCCAAGGAGGAAAACTGTTTTATTTTACCAGTGCTTCACAGTTTACTTTTACTATAAGCCCTTTTAGATCTGCCCCTTTTTTTTTTTTTTTTTGCCATGTTCTTGGCAGAAGTTTGTGAGGCAGCCACGCCCACACACTTGAAGATGTTCAAATCGCAATTAGTGCTAATTATGGAAAAAATGTTCTGAGAAGTTGCTGTGTGCTGTTTTAGAAACTACCCGCGTAACGGAATAATCTTGCATGGAAGGAACGTGCTTTCTTCATTTCTTTCATTTTCGGTTTGACCTTTTAAAAAAGAAGTCGGAAAAAACATCTTCTACATTTCACCTTAATTTTTCTGTAGGTCAAGTTTTTCTGAAGTTTGTCCGAAGTTAGTGTGAAGTAAGAGCTACCCATACATGTTCGAGAATGCTGAAAATATGAAGGCAGGTAGCTATGTGGGCCACTTCAAAGCTTCAGTTTGCTTTTGTTGAAGTATTTCATTTCCCATTTTGATTTATGCTGTGGATCATTATCCTGTCGTAGAAATCGGTACCTTTTCAATTTTAGTTAGTTGAGTGACTGCAGGACATTTGGACCCGGAATTTGCTGATGTTATTGAAATCCATGCTGCTGTTCTCTGTGGAAATGGTGAACAAAAGCTCTATTGTTCCTGAACAAGTAAAAGTGATTTGATACACAATAGGTGGACAAGCTATTTTTGTGGTTTCTTCCTGCTCATGCTGTTCTCCTGTAAAGCTTATCCTTTTACCGTTCCTTCTATCTGTGTGACTCCATCTGATGGTAAAAATGTCTTTGATTTCCCTTTTTTTATTTTAACCGTAATGCATCACAGCAGCACTTATGAATGAGAGACAAGATTGTGCACAGTATGTCGAAATTATTTTTTCCTATTGTTTGCTTTTATTTGCCTTGTCTTTTATGGTCTATTTTTTTACCAACTTTTAAACATTGTTTGACTCCCAGATCTCCTGATTGTTTTTCTGGAGCACAGCCTTGTCTCTTTGGGTGATATAACCATCCAGTCAGAACAGACTCCCCCATTTCACTGAGATGTTCAGTTGCTGGTGGCCAGCAAAGACACCTTAGTGCTGGATTATTTGTCATTAACTCTTTCCTGCCTCCTGTTCATTTCCTTATTCATCTTTTCTTAACTCAGAGACAGAGACACCCACATGTGTGTTTCTGTCCTGTGAGCAGGCTGCTGGAGAAGCCTCTTATCTTAAGACACACAAATACATGCACATGTAGTTATTCAAACCACCCCAAGGTTCCTGGGGTGAAAAAATTTAGTCATGCATAAGTAATTAGAAAAATGAAAAATTACCTAGCCTCAGTCCTTGATTAGAGCCTTGATTTAATCTCTCTGCATGTGGGTGTCTGTGTGAGTGTGCATGTGCATACAGCACTGTGCAAAAGTCTTGACCCACCCACACAGACACACACACACACAAACACACATTCATTTTTAGTCCAGTCCTTTACCTGACAGTTCAAGCATAAAAGGATACATAATTCGATTCTGTTGTGTCTACTCGTAACAGAAAATTTAGCAAAGAACTCATCTTAAATTGTATGTTTAGGCACTTTGTTACTAGCAGGCTGTTGCAGAAACATACAATTTGTTCCCATTTCTTTAAATCTATGAAAAATCCCAACCATACAATGGTTTGACAGGCATAAAATAGTATTTTTGCACCTACAAGTTGATTACCAAGGAGCTAGGAGCCAAAAATGTGGTATATATCAGCACTGTGTGCATTGTCCTTAAAAAAATGTTGGGATATTGAACAAGCAGAGGACAAATGAAGAAGTGGCAGGCCTAAAAACTGCCCACTGATACTAGTACTACTACTACTACTACTGCTACTACTACTACTGTTCACTGAACCCTCATCAGAAAGTGGAAGGAGGGCTGTTAAAAAGCCATTCTCAAGGACAGGGAACTGGGAGAAAAGACTGCCAAATTACACAAGAACTGGACTAAAAATAAGTTGCAACAGGTCTTATGCAGTGAGAGTTTACAGCCATAAAATATGGTGAAGGCTCTGTCCTAAAACAAATGGCAGGCAACATCCAAAGAAGAGCATTAGGAAGAAGCCTGGAGAACTATTCCTGAAGACGAGTTAAAGAAATCACAAGCAAGCTGCTTAGAGAGTTCAGGCTGTGTTGAAGAATAAAGGTAGTCATACCAAATATTGAATGTCAAGCTCATTAGAATTGTGCAAACTCTAGTTTTACCTTATATACTGTATTTCGATCTATGTTTGTGTATGTTTCACTAAACCACTGCACCTATTTCCCATTTTTCTAGCAAAATATTAAAGGACCTTTGGACAGTACTGTGCATACAGTGGGTACAGAAAGTATTCAGACCCATTTAAATTTTTCACTCTTTGTTTTATTGTAGCCATTTGCTAACATTTAAAAAGTTCAATTTATTTCTCATTAATGTATGTGTACACTCATCACCCTATCTTGACAGAAAACCCAGAAATGTAGAAATTTTTGCAAATGTATTAAAAAAGAAAAACTGAAATTTCACATGGTCACAAGTATTCAGACCCTTTGCTCAGTATTGAGTAGAAGCACCCTTTTGAGCCAGGTTTCCAGGTGGGTGGTATACTAAGCACAACCACCATTGTTTAAAAAATCCCCCCAAAACAGAAGTATTCAGTATCAAAGAACCACTTTTAGTAGTATCAGAAAGATTTGAATAAAACCCAGTCTGCTGCTATCTGTTCAGCTCAGTGCAGTTCAATCAAAATGTATCTATATAGCTCCAATTCACAACAACCTTAAGCTGCTTTATAGTAAGATTAGGACCATACACTATTAGAGAGACAACCCCACCAATTTGTTCTGTTTAGCAGCTCTGATCTACAAATGTTGAACTTTATTTTCATAGTAAGCAGTCTGGTTATAGAACAGTTTGCCCAACTAAAGATTGGTGTTTATTGTGTTGTAGCTTAAAACAGCCTGTGACAATCTGTAGACAAACACATAGAAAGATAGCATTATTTAATGTCCCCTCTCTCACCATAATGTATCATCAGTTTGTTGATTTCACTGTTCACAGTTTTTATCCTGCTTACCATAATCTTTTAAATCAGCCCCTCCTCCACTTAAATGGCTGGCTGGATGTCATGTTTCTGGCTGACCTTCCAGCCCTGTTTGTTTTCACGAGTATGTGTGTGTATGTGAGCGAGTGAGTTGCTGGCAATAGATCTAGGCCTGAAACAGATGGTGTTTGATACTGCTGCTGTATAAATTTTTTGTTGCCACTCATACTGAAATTTCTATATCTAGAGCTACAGCTGTGCTTTATTACATTCATGATTTACCCATTCTTTTGTGCTTAATGAAAGAGGCTTGAAATTAAGGAATAAATACTCCTAAAGAATTACTTTGCAATTTTTGAGGCCTATCTGAAAACAATAGTTAAGTGCCCATGTGAACAATGAGAAGTTTCACTCTGTTTATAGTGGCCATAGGAGATCTTAATGTAGTCTGAGTGGAGGAGACAAGAGGCTAAATTCACAGTCTTCACTCTGTACTCTTTGGTATTGCTGAAGGGAGCATCGGGATTTGCTTGTCTTAATTGTCAAATCAAGCCATGATCTTCCAGATTTTAAGAAAAAAATTCCCCTTTATGTTTCCTCGGACAGTCTTTGGAAATTATCCAGTGGATTTGATTAATTCACCATGCTAGGCCTCATTTTGTTACCGGGTATATTTTGGAAGGTAATTTTGCACAAGGTGGTGAATTTTTGAGATGTCGACATGCATCTTGTCAGACCATGCCTCCATGTATACAGTAGTGCTCTGTGATATATCCTCATGACTGACTGTCACATAAAGGCAAAACGCTTTGAAAACTGTTAAAAAAAATGTGTCATTGCAGAAACTCTTCATATGGACTCCTGACTGGTATTGTGTGCTTTAAGATTGACATATAGTTACTTTGCAGTGCCACTGATTTTTCGAATCTGTGATGATTAACTTTTTAAAAGAAACTTTTTCAATTCAATAAAGAAACTTTGCAAACAAAAGAGATGCTTTTTTGCGTGTGTGTGTGAGAGAGAGGGAGCGACTTGAGGGTAGAAAATAATTGATGAAGCTGAAAAACATGTCTCTTGCCAAGCAGAGAAGAGACCGCAGATACCTGACACTGCAGTTTTAGCGTGCATGTGTGTGTGTGTGTGTGTGTGTGTGTGTGTGTGTGTGTGCGCTAAATGGCTGTTGTTCTCACTAGTGTTGGGAGCAGCTCAAACTACATTTAAAGTGACAATAGATATAGAATCTTTGTCTGTGTTGCAGTATCATAGTAGCAATTTGACAAAAAATAATAATTAGGCAAAGTACAACATGTCTAATTTTATGAATCATGTCACTAGCTGATTTTTTTTTTCTTTTGCAGTACCTTAAATTAACAAGGTTAAAGTCAACTAATAAAGTCTGCAGCTGGCTCTATATATTTACATGGATTGTTTGAAATGCTAGACTAAATATACCAAAGGTATTAGCAAAAATCTGCCATATTATATGAATTGAAAGCAGTGCAAAGGACATAACAAAACTGTGTCAGCGACATTACATCACAGACCTCTGAGCATTACAGTTCTCCTTTCTCAGGTCCTGGAAGTATGAATTCTCCTTCACATATTTCCTTCAGCTCGTAATGTTTTCGATTGAGGTAAAGGGATATTTAAAGACATTGGAGGTAATCGCTTAATGTCTGTATAGGAACCATCATTAGCAGATGGTAATATAATAGCTAATCTGCATTTCGTTGCACTGTACTTGTGACATATGCAATGACAATAAATTGAATCTAATCTAATTAAACTTAGGTAAATTGTTTTCTATACATCAAACCAATCAATAAACATTATTAACTGTCATTTTAAAAAAAACATGAAAGCAGACCAGCTTTTTCCACACAAATCTTCTTACCATTGCGAAGAGGTCATTATCTCCTGATTCAGTGGAGGTGTTTCACCCTGCTGAACAGAGCAGTAGTAATGTGCAGGTTTTATTCAGGATAAAATAGTAACAAAGTTCTACTTTCAGAGGCTAAAAAGCTGGTTGTGGCTAAATCTACTCAACTCTCAAATGTGGCACATGACTCCGAAATGCGTGTTTTGGACTTGGACTTGGACTTGTTACATTTCTTTCCTGTTCACAAGCTGTTTGGGTTTACGTACCTAGGAAGCGCAGGCTTCGGGGAAAGAGGTCATGGATTGGATTACAATGCACCATAAAAATACAACTTAATGTGCATTAAAAAGCTGCATTTGCTAGGGTACTATGACATTATAACCAAAGATTTAATGCGCTCATCTTCTTCAAAATTAAACACTAGATATCTGCTAAACTCTATTGCTTTCTATTCACTGATCGCTGAGTACTGTTGATAATGGCCTACTTATTAGAAATACAAATGGGATCAGACCCATGCATATTAATAACAGCCAGGCAGAGAGCTGATAACATGTGATCCAGGTGTCTGTATTGGTGAGACCTAGATGGACCTACACATAGCATTAAATGACTTTTAGCTTGGACAGATGAGTAGACTTAAAATATGCACTAGCATTGCCACCTTTAAATGGTATGGGACTCAGTACCATGGCAACCTAAAATGTTGAGCTTTCTAACATATATTTAACATTGTGGAAAGGTGCATTTTAGTTCAAACCACGAACAAACCAGGCCACAGGAAATGTGGAGCTTTTAATCATTAATTCAACTATAAATTTTGCATCATATCAAAGGCTGCTTGATGATGATGATGTCAGGCCTTCACTGAAAGTTGAATATGAACCAGAAGCCAACCTCTCAACACGATCATGATCCTATCCAAAGATCCTATTGAAGAAATGGAATATAATGGAATGACTTTGGTCAACAAAGTCCACTGAGAAAATACCCCAAACAACTGGTGGAGAAATTGGACATGGAGGAAAATAGTGCAAAATTTGCAGCTGAAGCCAGAAACATGGTGGAGTATATAACCAAGTCCATGGTTTTTATACATTTCCTCATGAATATCTGAGTTTAAGTGTCTGCTTTGGTTTTTCCTGCTTGTTTCTGGTGTTTATAGTTTAGATTTTTGTATTCTGGTATTTTTGGATTCCTGTTTTGGTTTCTTTGTTATTATAGCCTAACATTTTTTCTTTGTTTTATGTTCTGCATGAGTTGTCTCATCTCTGTATTTGAATGGGTTCTTTTCTATTTTTCATTTTACTTTGAAAGTTGTTGTCTCCTGTGTTGGACTTGAGTTTGACTTCCTCCCATACGATTGTCTTTATTTTCTGCCAGTGTGTCATGTTTCCCCCAACTACCTTCTCTTCCCTGATTACCCAGTGTGTATAAATAGTCCTCTGTCATTCTTCTTAGTCTTTGTCATAGTGTCTGTTTATGTTTACAGTAAGTTTCTTAGGTCAAAAATTGACTTACTTTCTCTATAGAAGAATATAAATTTCTTATTTCAGTTAATTATCAATAATATTTTTAATTTTCATGCTGTTTTAGTATATTTCCGCAGACAACTTTTTGAAGGGTTTGTTGAAAAATGGCCAAAAACTCCAAAAATTCCATGTTTTTTGTTTTTTTTTTACATTTCTTACATCTCTTTTTTACATTTCTTACATCTCTTTTTTACATTTCTTACATCTCTAAATGTTTCATCTCTGCAGATATGTAAAGACTTGTGTGGCTTTTACTGGCTTACCTGCAGAATGGAGAGGGAATGTTTCATTTCCAGGATATCCATCACCTTGTCATTATAAATCAAAGGTCACCTAGTCGACCAGGTGGGCAGGGTCATCGCTGTCACTCTGGTTTCCAGAGGACAGCTGGACAGTGGTTTGATTGATGGACAGCGGTGGCCTAGAGATGCTGCTACTACCTGGCAGTTTGATGAATGGTTTATTTTTTCACAAGGGCAAACACAAGACAGATTTGTTTGTAAAATGGAGAGGGCTGCATCTTTTTTTGGAAGTGAACTAGAGAGTATACACATCTCTGTGTGTGCTTGTGTGTGTGTGTTTCCCAGCTGGTGGTCATAGGTTTTTGTTTTAGTTAGAGTTCACTTATTTCTTTCACCTCAGTTTGTTATCTGCATATGCATAATTTACACAGGAGTTTTCATCTCTTATAGTATAGCTGCCAGCTTCCTAAAACATTCCAAATCTCTGTAGCACTTTCTGTTACAGTTTGGCAATAATGTGCGATAATATGGGAGGTAATAAGGTAGAAACAAGGCAGTAATAATATGGAAATAGCAACTTACTGGCACTTAATTACCAAAGTCATAGCCAACAAAAAACCAAGTAACAGTAATAGCAAGTAATATTACAGTGATGTGTATGTATCTAGGTAATAAGGGGTCAGAAACTAGGGTTAGTAATGTGAATGTATGCGCATGAGGCAAAACCATTTAGTAACAGTATAGTAATATTTTGGTAACAATAGGATAACCTGCAAAAAAAAATTAATAACCGTGTATTTGAATGTTTCATATCCTAACTTGTTAGTAAAGTGTTAGTAATTTTATAATAATAAGGTAATTTTGGCTGATACTTTAACATATAAGGATATGATTACTATAATTATATAATATAACCATATCTCATGTCCCCAGCATTCTTGTTTTAAGGCAACAATGGCAAGTAATTAAGTAGTAATAACTTGCTATTTCCATGTTATTACCTTCTTATTTCCACCATGTTACCACACTGTACTAGAAAATGGTGACCAAATCTGTAACATTTTATTTTTATGGAGTTTTCTGCTCCGACAAGGTTGCCATTATCTTAGTGTAGTGTTGACATAATCTAACTGTTACTTAGTGTGTTACTGTTTTATTACTGCTAGTTTTATGGGTTTTTACCAGATTTGTATAAGTATGCTGTAACTGTATTGACATTTACTGGGAGAGGCTGTCACCAGGGTGTCAGCTCATATTCTAGTGTGGGAATTCATTAACCACTAACTTAGCCTCTGGGAATGATAACCATTTTGGGGGCATCAGCTGTGGCTGGCTGATATACACCTCTAGGAAACTTATTTAGAAATGTAGCTACATTTTAAGGCTGAAGACCAATTTAAAAAAGAAAAAAAAAAGAAGCTAAATTTTCCTTAAATGATTACCGTTGTTTTTGACATTGCATTGCACTAATTGTTGATCTGACTGAAATGAAAGCCTGTTCAAATATGATTTCTCAGTGTTATACAGACTACAAGCTGACTACAAATGAAAATCAGAAAAGTTTTGATTACAGATGTTTTTTTTCCAACCTAACTGTTACCAAGGTCAAGAGTAGCCTTTAATGCTCAAACATTAAATCCTATTAGAATGCCATCTTAATTTGTAAAGAGTGGAGGTTATAACAGTTATTTTTCCTTTCCCTGAGTGTAGAAAATTGCAGCTCTATTATGCATTACTAGCCAGTAAGTCATTAGTGCTAGAAATGAGTCTTACTGCACAATGACAGACATGCTGTTGATCTCAGGCCTCAAACACTATGCCATTCAACAGTTATGTGTGTTTTAATGAATGGCAATTTAAGTGTGTGAGGGACAGAGAGGAAATAATGTCTTGGTCTTTTCCAATGTGTCCTCTCTCTGCATCATTACCACAATGGATGCAATTATTTGCATTTTAGTGAGAAGAAATCTATTTCTGGTTTCCCCCTTGGTATCTTACCTACAGAGAGTAACTGTTATGCTGTGTCCTTTCCTCTCTTGTTACAATTGTTGCTATCTCCAATTTAGAACTATCATTTAATCATTTAACCACGCGAAGAATACAAACCATGAATTGCAGTTGCACTACATGTTAAACTGCAAACAAGGTCCTCTTTGCCCCCACAGGAAGTGCAGCAGAATCTTGCAAAAAGGTGACGCTTGCCTTGTTTGACTTTGCTGGTGTTTTGAGGTTCATAATCACACTGCTGTTCTGCGTATCCAAAATCCAATGAGAAAGTGTTAAACGGGTCTGTCAGCCGGAAAAGCAGTTATTATATGTTACAGTTACAATAAATCAATTGTGAAGTCCTTTCCACTGTCTCCAGTGTGAGCAGCCCCAGCTCCAAATTCCCAATTTCTTACCAATTTAGCTCAGGCTAATAAGAAACAAGGAGAATCCACACACAAAAGGCTTTCAATTTCACAAAAATGAGCAGTAAAAGTGTACTGTAAGACATGACAAGTGCAAGGAGTGTATAGATGATTGAAAACATGTAAGAGTGTTAGGTAAGGCTGAAAGAACTCCACCTTCTTGTCTTGTCTGCTCCATTTTGGGGCCACCACAGCAAATCGGTTGCCTCCATCTCACCCTATACGTAGCATCCGCCTCTGTCACACCAGCCCTCTGCATGTCCTCCTTCACTACATTCTTTCTCAAAAAGAAAAAAGAAACCTTAACAAACCAAGAGGATCACAAGCATGTGGAAGCTGCCTAGAAAGAGCAAATGATGACAGAGAAACACGACTTTATGCCTTTACCCGCTCCTACCTCTCAGGTGAAGGTACTTCTTGACTGTAAACACAAATAGTACTTTGAGCTTATAAAGATTGAGAACACCACACTCACAAGCAGCCAAAGAGTTCATGCAGCTCAAAACTATTCAGTGCTCTGAATGAGTAATTAAGTTTTACATTGTAGTGGCTCAGTATTTATGAGTGAACACGGCTAGTTAACATTTTTAGGTGTGCTCGACACACACAGACGACAGCTCGTCACTATCCTGTGGCTCAGAAAATTTCTGTTAATATGGCTACACCTGCAAGCAGCAGGAGACCGCACCTGGAGACGCAGGTAAGTGAAGCAAAAACACCTGAAAAAACTTATTTTCTGCCAATGACCTTATTAGAATATTATAACAAAGGAAATATTTGATTGCACCGTTTTTACATTTGCCATTAAATTTAATGATGTAGTCCACTGTTTACAGTCCTCGTCTCATTTTGTGGTTTCTGGTGTTTAAATGTCAGGCGAGAGGCTCGTAACTTTTGTTGTTGGTGCACTAAACAATAGAGGGTTGTGCTTTTCCACTATATCAGCAGATTTTCAGGAAACGTTTGAACGGTCCACCACCGTGTTCACCGCGCTTTTTTTGAGCTTCACCAGCGACACTTCCCGACAGTGTATGCACGTGCTTGGCTTATGCTATCACAGCCTCTCAGTAGCTGCCCAGAGCTGTATCGTGTCGTGCTGCAATCTCACGATATAATACGCAGTGTTTCCCAATGATGTGCAATTTTGGGTGGGGTTGGCAGACGGACAGCGAGGCAAGCAAACATCGGAATATTTTATGATAATTATCTATGACTCTGTCCACTAGTGGAAGTGTGCTCGCGTGTGTGTGACCATGTAGAGACACAAATGACATGCTGTCCTGTTAAGAAGATCAATGATATAAGGTGATTTAGGTGTTTTAATAAAAAGGCAATGTCTTAATTTGCCTTTAATTCAATTCTGCTTATTGAAAGTTCAGTGTTGACCAAGAAGATGGCTTGGTAAAAATGTACGTTTTTGTAATTGAAACAGAGTCTATTGATTTTTTGAATCAGGAATAGGAAGACAGCTGTAGTGCAGCAGTGTTTCAGAGAATGAGCCAGTTTACTAGCAATCACATGCAGCAATAAGAGTAAAAGATGTAATAAAGTTATAATAAAAGTATTAGTGTTCGACAAATGCTGCCTTTGCTAAATGTTTTTTTTCCCCTCTTTATAAGTAATTAATAGAATGTTTTCCCTGTGCCTAGTTTTTCATATTAAGTGGAGCATGTGCTTGAAGAGGGAAATAGTGCTTTTGAGAGATCTGGAAAAATGCTGAAATCAACCAGAGCACAGAAGCACAACATCTTGGAGACCATGGCTGCAGTGATGTATAGCTTCAAACCTTCCCCAAGTCCACAGGGATGTGGGTATGGCAGCAGAAGCTCACGTTACAGCTCATCCATGCCTTAAAGAGCCCAGAAGTGTGAGTGGATGGTATGGATGGAAGATAAGTATAAAGTTTATAATGGAAAATTAACATACCAAACTGGCCAATTCTGGATATGTGGAGGTGTCTTGCTCAGGCAGAGAGAAGCCATAAACAACCCTCAGCCAGACCACGTCCCCGCTTCAAGAATTAAAAAGAGCCACACAAGCTGAAGTGAACTCCTCTTCCCAACTTTCCCCAGAGGAGAGAAGCCAGACCAGCTTTCCGGAAAAAATCAGACTATAGAAGTTGAAAAGAGTGCTACAAACCTTCAATTCATACAAAACACTCGATAGCCACATGACCTTTGCCCTCTGTCGCCAGGAGATGCACTCAGGCAGATCCATTGGTGAAAGACTTCCTGCCGAATCCTAGCCAGATCGAATCACAGGTAAAACACAAAAAAAATTTTTTGTTCCTCTTTGCCCATGTTTTCTGTCACCCCTCTATATACCGACTAGGTCTATTTAATCTTCCTTTGCAATCTAATAATAATAATGCAGTTGTCAATGCATTATGGGCTGTTCCAACAGCCTAAACACTGACCCTGTAGTGTGTCTCTCTTCTTTTATTCAGTCCCCTTCGTAGTCTCCCTCTTTATTATGAAGAATGATGCCTCTTATTTAGATGATTGTTTCACTGTGGTTCTTTTGACTTGTGTGTTTGTGGTTTTGTAGGTTTGTGCTGAATTCCACCGTATCACAAATGCCAATCTATGTAACCAGTTCTATGCTGAGCTTGACAGACACACACCCAGAATGTTGGTTTTGTACAGAAAAGTGGTATCTTAAAGATTTATGACCTCCAGGTGAGTTAATAGATGACTTGATTCTAATTAAGCTTTTAAGGATAGCTGTGTCTAAATCTGTCAGTTTGGTACCATCATCAAAATAATAATTGTATACAATATAATTATTCAAAATATGCTGACTCATTTTAAGTCACATTCTGTCATAGGTGTCCTGGGCCGGTGGGCCCAGTGTTTTGTATTCTCTTGGTCCTGGTTCAGTTATTTCTGTGATTATGTTCACTTGTTCTCTTTTGTATTCCTCTGTTTATTTCTAGTCCCTTGGGTTTCCCTGTGTCAGGTCTGCGTCTCTGTCCAGTGTCTGTGTGCCAGTTCCCCGTGTCAAGTCTGCGTGTACCTTGTCTGGTCACTTCCTGTTTTATTTTGACAGTCCTGTGTTCCCCGTGCTTTGTGTTTAGTTTTGCTCTCCCCTGGTCTCCTCAGTGTCATTGTGTTCAGCTGTGTTACCTGCTGTTTCCACTTCCCCTCGTTATCCCCTGATGTATTTAGATCCAGTGTTTTCTGTGCCTGTTGTCGCGTTGTCGTCATTCGCTCCCCTGCTGTGTCCCGTCAGTGTTTTGCCTTAGTTCTGAGTTCAAGCTTAGTTATCATTCTGTTTTCCTGCATCAGCTTCTGGTTCTGTCCTGCACATGCCAAATAAACACTGAGTACTCATCTCACCTCGTTTGTCGTATTCTGCGTTGGGGTCCACTTCCTGCCTGCCACACAGCCGTACATGACAATAGGCACAGACCAATAATTTAGTGTCACTGATATTATTTAGAAAATGTTGAGGAGGTAATTATCCTGTAACATACATGTGTTTTAGGCTTAGGGTAATAGTCTTTTTTTTTTTTTTTTTGGCCCCACTGGCAAAACAAGACCTCAGCATGGCACAACCTGTCATTTTGTCCAAAAGCATGAAAGCTTTTTGTCATGTTACATTTTGCTTTTCTTTCCAGCAGTTTCCAGATGTCAGCATGAAATGAATGGCAGCCCTTTGTGTGCCCTCCCTGTATACCTGAATGAAGAGAACCCGCAGTTCTTCATGAAGTATCAATAGTTTGACAGAAGTGTTAGTATTTCTAACAGCCAAGCAAACCCTGTGTGTACGGTGTGTACGCATGTGTGCATGAAATTCGAGTATTTGGCTGCAGGTGTATATGGACACATATACACACCACGTCATACATACAGTACAATGCATACCTACCCAGCTAGGTGTATTTTATTATTGAGTAAATACCTGTGTTATATTTGCTTTATCTGTTTATATGCTTACATGTTTTGTAATGACCTGTTAAATACTCATGTGTAATATCTGCCTTTAAGACAGCCTTACAGTTGGACCTTCTCCTTGTAGGCAGTTTTCAGGTGGAGGAGTCAGATGATCGAGACACCATCAACACTCCTGTTGTGCTTGTCACAGTGGTGAACGAGAGTGCTACGAGTTCAGATCAGTTCAGTTCTGCAAGCGCTGCCACTGTGGTGGAAGATGAGCTTGTGATAAGTGATATCCCTGTGTGGTTCCATTGTTGTTTGGGTTGATGTACACACTGCATTTGGACTACCCCAGGAAACTTGTTCGCACTCTTACCTTCATCCAGAAAATCCTGATGGGTTTTGATGATGTTAAACAACCTAAACCTTCTCAATCTAAAAAATTAATTGTTTCTAACAAAGTTGTTTGTGGTTTCAAGTTCCATAACCTGACAGTTTGTTGAATGCATCATTTGATACTTAAGACTGTTACTATGGCTTGCCCTCCAAAGCTGAACTTGGCTGAAATGTGCACAGTTTCTACAAGAACATGGTCTCTAACTTCATAAATGAAATTGATTGGTGAGGTATTTTATGTTTATTTATTCATTTATTTTTGATCAAGTCTTATTTATTTTGGTTTTCAGTCTCATTTTCAGGTGGACGTTGATCATCTGGCTCAATTTAATTTACACAAACAGATCACGTTTATATTAAGTGTAACGTCCATTAGTTACACTACTAATGTAATCCCCAGATTTTTCCTGCTCAACAGAATTTAGAGCTATAGTGCAACCCTCATGCAGTTCTTATTTTCACCAACAGGGTGGGCATACGCCCCACACTCACAGTGACAGCTACATGTATGCTGGTTTCGTCTTCTTTTTTTTCTCCTGCTTTATCTCATACTTTTAAATGTGGCAGTTTTACCAATGAATTTTTTTATTGTTATGTACTGCCTTTTCCAAACCTGTGTCCACGTTCCATCTATCCTCCCTGAGGGTACCTACCTCTTCTGATTGGTCCAAGCTGAGAGCACTTGAGAGAAGCTCTTTTCACCTGTACTTTACAAAGTGTTAAAGTTGCAAACGTTACATAAGCATTACAGAATGTTCCGTTACTGGTTCTCCTGTGTTTAGCATTTACATGTACTCAGTTACACACACACACACACACACAGCCACACATACACTTTTACACACAGCCATCACAAGCTGTTTTACTATTGTCTGGAGTTCGGTTTGTGAGTGCAGAGGTGCTTACTTGTGCAGTGCATGTGCAGGTTTCCTGTGCAGGACTAATCTGTGTCTCAAGTCTTTGGTGGAAAGAAAATCTGAATACACTTGATTCTGCATGTACTGCAAGACACCTCTTAGCTAGCGCAATTGAAAAAAATATTGTCACGTGCCCAAATATGTTTTAAAAAAGTTTATTTTATGACATAAATGTAAATTTTACAGGTGAACTTTAGTTTTGAGTTTTTTGTACTTAAATAAGTTACAGCAATGTTTATATTTTTTGAGTTGGTACAGTTCTTTTCAAATTAGTACTTCTGCATCAAAATGATTATGTTTGGTGAACTGATAAAAAATGATTGATTTAAAAAAATAATTTTAAGTACAGTGCACTTAAAATTAATAAAACATGTTGGGAAATTTTTAAGTATGAATAACTGATCATTTTTGCTTACTTAATAAAAATAAGTAAGCTAAATAAAAATATTTTGAGGGAATCGGTTTCCAAGAGTACTTGGAACTTATCTGGGTTTAAAGTGCACCCAGATTGCTGTCAACAGAAAACAGGGGGAGCAGAAAGAAGGAGGCTGCAAGACATTGTCACCAACAACTGGCTAATAATTGTGATGCTAATAAATCACAATGATTAAGTTCTAAAGTGACTGAAATACAAAAAACTAATTTTATGCCCATTTAGCTCATTTATAACTGCTTTTAATGTAATTTAAACAAAATTGTTGATTATACTTGTCTTTTTTTTAATGGTGACAGCATAGACAGTCTTTTTTTAAGCCTTCATGACATTTATTAAACGAGTGACATTTTTTTATTATATAGCAAAAACAACCAAATGAAAGCCCTTCTTAAGCATTACCTGAAGTGTTGTCTCATTGTTGAGATGGTTCAAATATACAGAAAGCCTCAGATGACAGCCAAAATAACAACAGACTGTAGTGTAGGGAGGGTGGGGGGCAAGTAGCCTAGTTAAATTTCTGTCAGTTTAGTTTAAGATGACAACAGTAAAGAAAGAAACATGAAAATAGAGTTGACAGCTGCGAGGTAGTGTGCTCTCAGAAGTGAGGCAAGACCAACTCCTTCAAATGTGAACAAAATGCCACCTTTCACCACGGCGGCAGATTTCCATTTATTAAAAGCCAGGGCCCTTTTGACAGATTCTTCTGTTTCAGCAAAGCGGAGTTAAGAATAACATTCTCAGTTTAAAAAATAATCATGCTCCAGTTTAAAGACATAAGTACATGCAAATTAGTATCTGAACTTAATCTGACAAAACTGTCACGTGCACTGTGCACGTACCATAGCGGAACTTTGTTTACTTTATCATTTTTCTTGCATTCCTGTGAATAACACAAAGACAAAATTATAGAGACATGCGAGAGGCTTGCACAATTATTTTTCTGCCCTCATCTTCGCAGAGTAAACACAGTGAGACGCACACATGCAGGTGCTGTTTGTATTTATGCAGGCTCAGGTTCACAGGTGGAGTTTTGAATTGCTGTGTAATTGCATTTTTGAACAGATTTTTTCAGCTTATCCAAGCATTCAAGTTCTGAGTGGGAATATTCACACATGCATACAAATTTATGACTTGAGTCCTGAATTGGCTTCGCTTAATATATGGCGCAGACCTTTCCTCTCAGCCCCTTCATCTGCCTCCTTATCAGCAACAATACGGCACTTAACTGGCTTAAATTGTAAAGCTCTCAGCTCTAAACAGGAGAGGGAGGTTTATCCAGGACTGGGAGGCAAAGAAAGAAGGGAGGCCTCCTGTGTGTGTGGGGGCTGGCAGACAGTGCAGTGTACTGATAAGGGGGTGAAGCCTATTAGCTGTTTGGCCTGGAGCCTGAATGTCACTGGTGATTTTTTTTTACTCTCTGGTTAGAAACAGTCATTGTTTCAGGGCTAGAGGGATGCTTTCCATAATGTATTCCTGTAGCATTTGTTTTGGAAGAAGCAGGTCCACTGATTAATGTATGTGTGTGTTAAAGATAGTATGTAGAGTGACGCCTTAATTAAATGTGTATTTGCATAATAATAGACCAATGTAGTTGCACCCTTGTTCACCTGGTGAATACAGAAAGCACACACACAGAGAAAGTTCAATCATTTTAGCATTAGTTTCCAGAGTTTATGCATATAAGCAAACAATACTGTACAGTTCATTCAAAAATATTCCTTTGTATTTATCAGTAAACCACGGAGCAGTGAGCAGAAAAACTTTGATCAAATCAGCATGTGGTGCTTTAAAACAACACAAATTAAATTCAGAGCTACATTTGTACAGTTTTTTAAAGTACTTTGCTCTTCTAAGGCTGCCCCACTTTCTTCTGTCTCTGTGTGATTCCAGACTGATCACATGTAGCTGCAATCAGGGTCCTGGGGGGCCATACCATCAGTTGCAGGACTCTTTGTTCTTTATATGGCTGAAAATAGCTTTATGTGTGTGTCAGAGACGGTATGATGGAGGGATATTATTCAGCCTGTGCCTGTTGGTAATAAAGGAGAACACTCATTCTTGTAACACACTTCAGTCCTTTGGCAAACAAAATGAACTTCTGTTAGTGCCAGGTATTTTAAGTTTTTGCTTCATCAACAAAGGCAGCTGCTGTCATTTTTCTGCACCTCAGTTCTTGTGACTGCAAAGGAATTGCGTTTTAGCTAAAAGTGAGTACTGACCACATTTCTTGAGCGTATGCAGAAGGTGTTATGTGTCGGCTGTGTGGCAGGCAGGGCAGGATCCAAATGCAGGACGTGTGGAACAGAGCTGAATTCTACAGAGCTTTAATGCTGAGTCTTTTGCCAATGTCCAAAAACACAAAATACAAAAATCCCAAATTCAAGGAAAGTCATTAGACCGTAACACAACAGCCTTGGAGAACAAAAAGGAAATACCATACACACATACGCAGAATCAAGGGAACACTAATGATGATGCAATAAAGGACAGGGGGAATGCAGAAAATAAACACACAGACACACAGACACACACATATATACACACACATGAGCTAATGAGACAAGAGGAAACAGCTGGGAAGGAGAGGTGGACTGAATAACACTAAGGAGACAGGGGAAGCAAAACTGAACACAACACACATGGAGCAGGAGACTGTCAAAATAAAACAAGAAGAGACCAAACATGATACAAACGCAGACTTGACACAACACGGGGAATACAACTAAATATAGAACAAGGGACGGTGGCACAGAGGGGCAAAACAGATACTGGAACACCAAGAAGAAGAACAAAGGGAACCAGGAATTAAATACAATAACTATAACTAATAACAGGATTCAGAAACACCTGTCTGCCACAGAGCAAGGCCTCTGCCTGTGAGTGACTTTGCACACACTTATGTGTGATCTTCTGTTCCTATTCTCACTGCTGCTATGGTGTAAGACTTTTAGATAAATTATCATTTTTTCACTCATCAAACCTTTTAAGTATGGCATTGTATTTACATTATACCTATGAAGCTATTTTTTAGAATTTAAATATGTATTGATTTAAAATATGAATCTAAGGCATTATTTTGGTATTCAATTTTCACAAAGTAGTGTAGAAAATATTTTTATGTATTTCTGAAAATTTCCTACCTGTCTTAAAATGTTCACTTCTATTTTTTTAACAGTGCAATTGTCATTGTATAACTAGAATAATAATTTAACAATATATGAATTATAACAAATATTTATGTGAAGACAAACCAATGAGTTGTTTTAGCCCCAAAATTAAGAATGTAAAAAAAATAATGAAAACACTCTTAACAAAATGTGTTTTTAATATTCCCATCACTTTCTAAATGATTTTATTGTTTTAGGACATTAACAGTGCATATTTACAAACCCAGCTCTATAATAAAATAAAAGACTGGAACAAAACAATCACTTAAAGAAAACTATAAAGTCTGTATTTGATCACACTTTTTAATTGTTTTGTTCCAATCTTCAGCTTTGACTTGAAATGACATCAGTTACTTTTGGCTGTTCCTTTATTCACAATGGGATGCCACAGTGGGTAGCTCCACATGTTTGATTTGGCAGCTTTTTGCACTGGATGCCCTTCGTGACGATATCCCAAGGGGATTTAAGTCTCCTCCTGGGTTCAAACCAGGAAGCTTTCAGCTGTTAGGTGAATGGTTGCAGATATTTTTCAAAATATTTTTTCTGACTAAGACAAAACAAACAAAATAAATAAATTTAAAAAACACAAAAAAGCAAACCAAATATTTTTTCTTTTATCTTAAATGACTATTTTTCTTTCCCATTGGCTCTGTCCAAGTGGAGTCACAGTCACAGTCTCTTGACTAGGGTAGCAACAAGTTCTTAGAGGTCTAAGAGGTCTTATAGTTCTGCTTTTGAATAAAGCATTTGATTAATTTGGGGGTACTTGTATATTCATCACAGTTTGTGGCCTCATAGTCACACCCTTCGTGACTGCCTACTAATGTTACAAGTCAGAAAGGTTTATATAATTGTGACTGTCATCACTGCACTATTAGTCAGACCACCACTAATAACTGCCCCTCTGTGAGAAGCCACCTTATCATTGTGGAAGGGTTTGTCTGTGTGTTGTCCACGGTAGGGCCTTTCAAGGCAAACTGGTTCTGGGTGAGGGGCCAGTATGAGAGCAATTCAGATGACCCCTATGGAAGAAGATCAAGGCAACAGTTTACCTTGACAGGGTCACTGGTGCCCCACCCTAGAGCCAGAGCCCACCCAGTCTACATGTGTTTTGTGGACCTGGAGAAGGCATTCAGTCACGTCCCTCTGGGGGGTGCTGCGGGAGTGTAGGATGTCTAGCCCGTTGTTACAAGCCATTCAGTCCCTTTACAACTGCAGCGTAAGCTTGGTCTGCATTGCCAGGGCTGCCCTTTTTCAGCAGATTCTGTTCGCGATTTTTATGGACAGAATTTCTAGGTGTAGCCAAGTGCTGGAAGGCTTCAACCTTGTTGGCCCAAGTATCTTGGGGTCTTGCTCACAAGTGAGGGGAAAGGACAGCAAGAAGATTGACAGAAGGACTGGGGCTCCGGCTGTGGTGATATGGACGCTTCACCAGTCCATTGTAGTAAAATGAGAGTTAAGCGTAAAAGTGAAGCTGTCGATTTACCGGTCAATATCTGTCTCCCTACCCTCACCTATTGTCACAAGCTTTGGGTAGTGACCAAGTGACCAAAAGAACGAGATCGTGGAAACAAGTGAAAGAATGTGCTTTCTCTGAAGGGTGGCTGGCCTCTCCCTTAGGAATAAAGTGAGGAGTGCAGTCATTCGAGAGGGGCTCAGAGATAGCCACTAATCCTCCACATCGAAAGGAGCCATTTGAGGTGGTTCCTCTGCACGTCCTGGCATGTCCCAAAAGGGAGGAGGCCCCAGGGCAGACCTAGGATACACAGGGGAGATTACTATCTCTTGGCTGGTCTGGGAATGCTTCGGTGTTCCCCAGATCAGCTGGAGGAGGTGGCTGGGGAGAGGGAGGTCTGGGTTTCTCTGATTAGGTTGCTGCCTCCACGACCTGGCCCCAGATAAGCAGACGAAAATGACTGGCTGCCTGGCGGGGTTTGAATCCATCAGCTGCCTGTGACCTGTCTTTGTGGAGTTTATATGTTCTCCCTGTGCTTGCATGGGTTCTCTCGGGGTACTCTGGCTTCCTCCAACATTCCAAAGACATTCATGTGGTTAGGTTAATTCCAGGATCCTCAAATCCAGGCCTCGAGAGCCAGTGTCCTGCAGGTTTTAGATGTGTCTCTGCTTCAACACACCTGAGTCAAATATTGAAGTCATTAGCAGGACTCTGGAGAACTTGACTGCATGCTGAGGAGGTAATTCAGCCATTTGATTCATGTGTGTTGGATCAGGGACACATCTAAATCCTGCAGGACACCGGCTCTCGAGGCCTGGATGCGAGGACCCCTGGGTTAATTGGTTATTCTAAATTGTCTTTACGTCAGTGTCTGTCTCTCTTTGTTATCCTTGCAATAGATTGGCAGCATGAGCCGGTGATCTGTCCTGGGTGAACCCTGCCTTTTGTCCTATGACAGCTGGAACAGGCTTCCTCAACCGTGAAAGGAATAAGTTGAAGAAACTGGATAGATACTGATATTTGCCATGCACTATAAGATCAGCACATAGTTTTGTATGTCTTGTTTACTGAAGAAATGGCAGAAATTTATCTGATCCAAACAGTTCATCGTTATTCAGACTTCGTTTGCATGTATGTTAACCAAACTACCAGGGACTAAATCTGTCACTCAGTTTTTCAATGCACTATATTTCACTCCTTCAGGGGACCAGAGGTTGAGGCTACTGAGTTTATATCTATAATTATGCAGTTAAAATATCACTTCTGCTGTTTGTGCCTGCTGAGCCAGAATAGAAAGATACAGCTAGGAGGGAGATTGATTTTACCTACCTTTTCAGTTCTTCCATTTTCATTTAACTGCAGAGAAACCTCAGATTGTACTGATGTCATTAATATCTGCAGTGCAGTGTGACTGTGTTACAAATGGTAACAAGAAATTGTTGTGAAAAGACAGAACTATCCTGCTTCATGTGGAAGCAGGATAAATCGCCAAGTTGATTATTTGTTGCACACAATGCACCATACATTCACTAAAAAAAAAACTACTTTGAGTTTTTTTTTTTATTTTGTGCTACATATATTTCCGTGCCCTAGAAGGTAATGGATGGGGAGAGTAAAAGAAACAAAGAACTGAGGTGTGCTGTATGATGAGGAAAGAAAAGAAAGCCCGAAGAATGTGAAAAGAAACCATGCAAGAAGGTGGACTGCTGTTTATCTAATAAATTGGAAGGAAAAATGACTTCATGCAGTCCTTTCTTCTTTGTTCAAACATTGCTTTATAAAGTGACTTATGTTTCACTGTCAGAGAGCACGTGTGTGTGCTGAATAGTAATGCTGTGTATACACAGTGTATAAATGAGACCTGTAACACATTTTTATGCTTCAAGACTATTTTCCTGCATTTTGAGTGCATAACTACATTGATTGTGTTTTGAGCACTTCCGAGATGCAAGCTGTTTACTCTTCCGCCTGAATGGCTCCAGTGTAGATACAGAAACAGACAAATTCTGCTGCTGCTCTGTAGACAAGGGAAAGGTTTGCATGCATATATTTAGGATTACCTTACAGATAATTGATTTACACATAATGTTTTTAATAATAAAGCAAAATAAGAGTCCATGGTTTCAGAATCAAATATGTTTAATGTAGCTTGCATCAGACTAATAGATGAGATTTTCTTTGCTAGCTTTTGCTAATCTCACAGTAAACAATGTTTGAGGAAAAGTGGACTGTGCCACATTTTAGCTTAACGTGATAAAGTTTAGTCCTCTAGGGTTTCTATATTTTAGCATCAATTGAAATTAACTATCATACAGTAGCTCTTGATTGTAATCTCTGGAACAAACCAGGGAACATGCATCAGTGATATTGTTTTCTATGAAACGTGGGTGGTAATGTTAAAATAATTTGTTGCTTGGTCTAGTGTAGTTTAATTACAGCTAACTCTTATGGCCACTCCTGCTACTGACAGGCAAATAACACTTAATTGCTGAGCTATGACTTAACAAGTGAAGAATGCATGCCTTACTTGAACCCGTTGTGATGAGTGGTTGGGCCGTCAACCTACACAGGACTGTGTCCATTTAATACATGGTAAATGGACTGTTGGTATGGCTGTTTCTTTACATAATAATG
The DNA here is from genome assembly GCA_024447675.2 of Pterophyllum scalare. Lineage (NCBI taxonomy): Eukaryota > Metazoa > Chordata > Actinopteri > Cichliformes > Cichlidae > Pterophyllum > Pterophyllum scalare. The sequence goes on along the minus strand of JAMQGT020001189.1, from coordinate 40,725 downwards.
AAGTCACTAACTTCATGAGCATTCATGAACTGAATTTTGTCCTTTATGCACTTTGGAATCACGTTCACATGTTGCCTCACGTGTTGAACTAAAAGTTTATTTGTTTTCCTGTCAGATGCAGAACTCTTTAAATAAATACAAATAAAATAAAAAATAAAATTAATTTAAAAGACACAATGTAAAAAGAAACAAACCCACACCGTTCTCTGCATGACTAAGATCTTAAGTGCATTTTTATTTTTAATTGATTTAAGATATTGAAGTTATTTTCTCAACTTTAGTTCAGTCAGATCTTGAAATTCAAGAAACTCATGAGTGAACTAATTATTCAAAATCAGTTAACTCACATTTTTAATACAACAGGGAGCTAACTAATATTTTATCTCATATAGATTATGAGTTTACCTTAATGAAACAGTGTTTTCAGGCCTGCTGCATTTTCCAGACCTGTTGTAATTAATGCCAGGGCACTGTAGGGTAGCAAACATGCATGCATGAAAATCTAATAAGAGAGAATGGAGTTATATAAAGAGGCTTCCTTGGTGTAGAATTTCTGCTCATGTGCAGAAGATGAAAAATTCTGTATGACGTCGCAAAAAGAATTTTGCTGAGTGGTAGTTCCTATAGTAACAGCCACTCATGACAACTCCATACCTTACTGCACTTGCACTCTGCTTGGCAGAACAATATTTCCCTTCAGATCCCCTATGGGAAAGCTGCATCCCAGCAGAATTCATTAGCATCTCAGTGGTGTTTAGCTTTTGACTGACAGTGAGAGCTGAGGGAGGAAATGGATAACTGTTTAAAAGCAGGCTTCTGGTATTCTTCTTTTAAGTGAGTTGAAGGATTCGATTTACATGTCATGTTCCTCCTTGCTTACTGGCTTTGGAAAAATGCTTGTAAAACAAGTAATATTTTGCCAGATCTCAATGTGGCCATCTTTGTAATTCAAAAATCAGGACTTTTGAAAAGCAGGACCCAGAAGCAGGACACAGAGCAAATTTACTGCATCTTCCTATTGGGAATTTCTGCGTGTTGCAGAGTGGTGACCGAGGCGAATCGATAGCATGTAACTGAGAGTCAGGAACAGTTGAAGGCTTATAGAAGGCCATCAGCAGCCTCCAGCTAGTTAACAGGTCCTGAGGCACAGAGAGACAAGAACCAACTAAATTGGTCAGTTTTTCAGAGTGAGCATGGCTGTAAGTATCATAAGTATCAAGCAGTTGAATTGAATGTGCCTGTGGCAAATGGAGTGTCATATTGAATATGTTCAAGAAGCGTCATTAGTGGATATGTCGCAGGAGAGATGATGGGCCATGCTATGTAGGGTTGTCATGCTGCAACTTTCTTTTAATCTCCAGTTTTTTTGAGTTACTTTCCATCTTTATAGTAAACAGTGATGGTACATCACAGATATATAAAAAACTGACATACTGATGAGGATGTTACTTTGTATTTTAATATAATTTTTTTCTGACCTGTTCGCAAGTGGGTTACATTTTGTAATAACCATCACAGATAAACTAAAAAAGTTAATTAAGCTTTATTAAATATACATTTTACTGTTAAACGATATTATTTTTATTAATAATTCATAACATTATTCCAGCCAGCCAGCCCAGGATAAATGGAAGAAAATGGATGGGTGGATGGATGGATAGTAACATTGCTGTTAATTTGTCATTATGTTGGTGTAAACTAATTTCAGTATGTATATTAGATATTAAACGCAGGATGATTTGTGAAAAAAAAGAGGGTTGGGATTTTTTCTTCCTCCACAAAAATAATTCATGCACCACAGTGAGCCTATATGCTGCTTTTCATTTATTACTGCTGTCACTGTAGCATTTATAGAATAATTATGCGTCACAGTGTGGGTTGAATGCAGACCCAAATGCAGACCTGGATGAGTAATATGAAAGGCAAGATTTACTGCAAAGTCCATGAAAAGGCAACATCAGGTAAATAATCCAAAAGGTGACTTAAAAGTAAATCTAAAGAAATTCATGAGGCACAGATGAGGAGGATGCATAAGGATGCATTGAGGGAACTAAATGCACCAAAGATTACAAACTCAAAATAGGAATGAGGCCTTATACAAACCAGCTAACACTATAGCAGCAAATAGATCTAGACTTGTACCAAAAATTCCATAGAAGCTAAAATAAATATTCCACTGCAGTAGATTTCTCAAAAAAATAAAAAAGTCTGCTTGATGATGGATTTTTTTTTTCTGCTTTCCTGCAAAGGGTCATCTGTGGCATTTCACCCTCTTTTACTCAGATCTGTGCAAATCTCTGGACAGCAAAGGAGGAAACTCCTGCCCCATTTATGGAACTCAACAGCAGACTTTCACAGTGTGAGAGTCAATAAATATGTGAAAATGACCCAGCTCTGTGTTCCGCACCATCATAAACCACGGGTTCGGACTTGTTGATGCAGTAAATGGCAGTCATGTTAGTGTTGATCTTTTCACGGAGGAGTGTGGCTGCTCCTCTGTATCAGCCCATTACAGCTGTTGTACCATCAGTTGAAAAGCAAGCAAACTGTGCCCATAACATTTCTTCAGAGATGTCCTTCATAGCAAGGGTCTCTAGCAGGATGTCAAAGATAGCAGCCCCAGTCCATGACTGCAATTCAACACGTTGAAATAAGAAGCCGCAAATCTCACTTTTGAAGGGAATTCTGATGTCAAAGTCAAGTCAAAGTCAGCTTTATTGACGAATCTGCAATATGTACAGGACATACACAGGATCGAAATTCGGATACTCTCAGACCCATGGTGCAACAATAACAATAAACAGTAAACCTTTAACTAAACATCAAGAAACATTAGCATAATAAATAAGAAAAATACAAGACTATCCTAAATTGTAAAATATAGCAGTATAAATATATAAAGTATAAAAGTATATATATGAGTATAGAGGTCCTGTCACGGCTGGCCGCTGTGCCGGCAGGAAGGGGGACCCCAAAATGCAGACTCCAGGAAGGTTGTAAGACACTCACAAACTTTATTTACACCAATAATACAACCTTATACACTCGCGTCTCTCCCCCGTCTTATACACCAGACGGGGGAGAGACGCGAAACAGACTAGACTTGACTTACATAACCCGACGTACATGCAGGACAGTGGACAACAACCAATGACGCGACAACAGGCAAGGAAAACACAAGACTTAAATACTCAAAAGGATAACGAGAGGAGTGAGCACACAGGTGAATCACATTACACCACAAACAGAGACCAGACGACTTATCAAAACAAAACAGGAAGTAACCTTGCCCTGAGTGCGAACACATAAGCACTGCAGAACAACAGGGGGAAAAAACACAGAAGCCCAAACAAAGCAGAACTATATAACAAAACATAAAACACTGGGCCACCGGCCCAGGACCATGACAGGTCCTGGCATTGACATCTGGGTAAAGTGACGTATGCAATAAAGTGAATGTACACAGTATATGTATGGAGACTCTGATAATGATATACAGTAAAGTGACATATGCAGTGTATTAAGGCTGATGCTAATATAAACAGTACTGTGGAGCACCAGCATGTGGTGAACACCTAGAACTATTATTTTTAGGATTTTCTTTGGGAGTGTCTAGTACAATCTGACAAAGTTGTGCTCTGAATCCTCTTTATTTTTCTTTTGGATGCTGAAACAGTGGTGCTGTGTGGGATAGTGAAAATTTAGACTACTCCCAACAAAGTGTCATCAGAAACATGTCTCTAAAATGTTGGGATAGGGCAACAAAAGGCTGGGGGAAAAAAACAGCATTAAAAAGAAACAGCCGGAGGAACATTTTGCAACTAATTAGGTTAAATGGCAACAGGTCAGTAACATGATTGGGTATAAAAAGAGCATTTTGGAGATGTAGAGTTTCTTAGAAGTAAAATGAACAAAGGTTCACCAATCTGCAAAAAACAGTGTCTACAAATTGTGGAAAAAATTTCAGAATAATGTTCCTCGACATAAAATTGTAAAGCTTTTGAATATCTTATCATTTGCAGTAACATAATATAATAAGTTTCAGAGACTCTGGAGGAATCTCTGTGCATCAGGGACAAGGCCAAAAATCAGCATTGCCTTCAGTCCATCAGACAGCACGGCATTAAAAACAGGAATGATTCAGTCATAGAAATCACTGCATGGGCTCAGGAACACTTCCAGAAATCACATCTGTGAACAGTTTGCCATGCCATCCACAAATGCAGGTTAAAGCTCTATCATGCAAAGAAGAAGACCTATAACCGTTGAGCAGCTAGAGTCCTATATCTGACAAGAATGGGATAACATTCCTCTCCCAGAAGTCCAGCAGCTAATCTCCTCAGGTCCCAAATGTTTATGGACCATTAACATGGCCCACTCCCAACTTTTCTGAGACATGCTGCTGTCACGAAATTCAAAATGAGCTAATATTTTTTTTTAAACTGAAACATTTTCTCAGTTTGAACATGTGATATGCTTTCTATGCTCAATCGTGAATAAAATATGGATTTATGCTATTTGCAAATCACTGAAGTTTTCCACACCATCCCAGCTTTTTTGGAATTGAGATTGTATATATTGCAAACATTTATTTTCTTCATTATATTCTTTATATGCAACAATTACAGTAATTAGCAAATATTTTTATGTTCATAGCTTTTCTGTGTTGCTGTTAAAGTCTAGAGCCAATGAAATTCAAAAAGAAGGATTTATAGAGCTGATTCAGCATTCGAGTCTTCAAAGTCCTAAGATTGTTCATCAAAAGTATTGTAGGTTACATCAATAATAAAATAATTTATTAATGGGTTCCTGAAAGAAAGCAAACTTAGGGCGGTAGGATTGAGGCTGATCTCAGCATTTCCTGCAGATGTATTTTTCTGACTTCCAGGAAAGCCTACGCATTTAAAAAAAAAAAAAAAAAAAACTTCTTTTCTACTCGTTTTTCAATAACAAGGAAAAATCTTTGTAAGGAGTTTAAACTGATCATGGCCTCTAATATTTTTTATATCTGCTTTCTTTAATCTGCTTAGGAAAGTCTTACAGACAGTCACATCAGGACAACTGCACATAAACGTTCTTTGTGTTGCTCATGCATTTTCTCATTCACTCTCATTCTCTTATCTGCACATATCACACTCTTAGCCAACAGGTGGGCAGTTAACAGGTTATAATTGTCACTCAGCTCTATATCCTGATCTAGTGGTATACTAACACAGGTCACATCAGAGGAGAGAATAAAACTGAAATGCTCAGAATAAGCTGAGCAGTGAATAAGCAGTGAGATCTTTGTTTTCACACAATGAACAGATTATCTGCGAGAGCAATGTGTGAAAACTGGAGCACAGAGCTGCGACTGTTGGCAGTTGTGTCAAACCACCTCAGCAGCACGCCCATAAAAGCCAATAAAATTCAATAAAATTCAAAAAGAAGGATTCATTTAGAGATCACTTCACACATATATATTCTAGATTTTACTTGCTAATATTAGTAGTTCAGTCCTCAGGTGAGCTAGGCCAAACTGAGTTTGGATAAATGATTGCAAACGTGATGTACCTCGATATCAAAAGGTAGTGCATCCCTGATATACATACTGATTTTTTTGTGTACCACAATGTAGTATTTACCTTATTTTAGAATCATAATTGATCTAAATAGAAATAAAAGATGTAAACTATTTAATTAGAAATGGCGTAGCTGGCACATAACAAGTGAAATGTATAGGTCAAGAGATCAGCAGTTTGCAGAACTCTTCTCTTCACTTCGTTCTCATTATTTTCAAAACTGTACAAGTTTCAGTCACACTGTTGGCAGTGAAGTAATCTTGTCACAACTTTTTGGTTAATTAACTTGAAAAATGAGATATCGTTTATATGTCTACCCTCGTTATTCGCTGCCATTGTTTTGAAGCGGCAGTCTGCCAGTTGCTAAGATATTCCTACTCTTCCATTTTGTTTTGTTCTAATTATCTGTTTTTTTAACCCTCGCTCATCTTTCTGTCACTTTGCATTCTTCCCCCACTTTCTCCTGTCATCCCAAAGATAGATTTAATTTTCTTATTCGGTTTTCATGTTTTCAGCAAGACAAATGATATAGTATTCTGACAGTGTAAGAGCTCTGTTTTTCTATTTAGCAGTGCTGTCCTTCCAAATGTATTTTGGCCTTAAACCAAATCTTAATGAAAGCTTTTTTTTTTCTTCTTTTTTTATAGAATAAAGAGGGAAAAAAAATCTTCACAACTGTAAAATGCAGTTTGCCTTGTATTTGGACAGCAGTCATTTATCTGTTTCACTTTCACTTCACACTTCACAGTACTACCACTTACAGCTGATCGTGGAATATCTCGGAGAAAAGAAATGTCACAAACTGAATTCTTGCCACAGCACCACACTCAAATTCAGTGTGCTCTTTAGAACAACCCGTTCTGTCACAAAGGTGGACTGCATAACTAGGTGCTTAATTTTATACACCTGTGGCAATGGGACTGAAAACACCTGAATTCAAAGATTACGAGGTGTCACCCAACATTTTTGTCCACATGGTGCACCAGCAGAACTGAGTAACATGGAGCCCGACTCAGAACAGGTTCATCCACTGTGGGAGCACCAGACTTCGACAGACCATGAGGACTGCTCAGTGTTGGAAAAACAAAGAATGAAGTTGTTCTAGATGATGGAACTACTCATAAATTTAAAAAAAAAAAATTAGGGCAGACTTTGGCCTCAGCACACAGCTGAAGAAAACTGATAAATACTGCAATACAGCAAACACATGTGCCACTCCAAAGGAAACAAACATTTTTTTTGTTTGGCGTTAAATTATTGCTTGAGGTCCCACTCCATTATTTTCTGTTTCTCCAGTTCCTGCTGTCACTGATGTTTAACAGCAAAAGTCACAGTCACAGAAATGGCTGTATTAAAGGTATTAGAGGAGTGTGACATCAGCTGTGAGGTCACAAATCATGCATATAAGCCATATGGATTGCACATAAATCATGGATGTAGCCTCTGGGTCTAAAAAGTGAAGCTAATGTCTGCCTTAAACCTGCATAATGGCAAGCAGGTGGTGACTCCTTTGGTGGCAGAAAAGAAGCTCAGTTGCACAGAAATTCAAGAAAAAATGTACTTACTACTTTTCCTAAAATAAAACTTAATGTTTTATATTATTGTGTTCCCAAATGTAGGCATCTCTCCGCAATTGAAAGGTCTAAACCATTTTAAAAGCCAAAACTATTTTGCTGCCAAATTGGATTTTCAGATTTGATTAAGTTCTATTTTTATGCCCTGTAGTGATATATCTCTTGCTCTACAAAGTCTGACTACAGTGTTTATATTTGAACAGGAACATGTGATTACATCACTTGTCAGAGCCCTAATTTGTACTGTGTTGCAGGGTACATAACCTACTTAGTGGGAGTTATAGCTCACTGTAATGTCTCCCCAGTGGCCTCCTTAAGCTAAGGAGTGTCAGCGTGACTCTGCATGTGTGCGTGTGTGTCATAATCATCTACTCCTAAAAGCAATGCAAGCTTCCAACACAGCACCACCCACATTTTCACTGTTTTTTTTTCTCCCTCATTCTGCCACAATGATAGAGACACAAACAATTTAAACCAATGATATTTGGACATATACAGGCATCATAAAAGAACCCCAAATATTCACTTATTAATTCAGGTTGTTTTGTAAAGATGATTTTGCGTTTTATCTCTAGCATCTCTAAATTATATTAGTTCATGTAAATAATTATTACAAGTCTCCTTCTTCAGTGCTGGGTGGTGACAGTGTTGTAAAAACAGAATTTCTAAGGTTAACAAAATGTCCTTTTGAAGTGATCATATTTTAATCCAGTATCTCTGCAGCTGTGCAAGCCAGACACTGTGAAATCCACTCATCTGTCTTACAAAATCCATGCTGTCGCATCTGCAAATCAAATCTGCCTATTAACTGTACCATGAAGACAGCAAATGAGCTACTCCCAAATGGCCTAAACCAGTCTATCACCTAATAGAGACAGAGGACTGGAATATTCTCCACAGTATCCCAGGACACCCTGTCCAGCTGATGCAGCAGCTGTTATCAGAGTGCAACGGATGCATGTAACCGGCACAAACACCGAAAGGATGTCACCTGGGCCACCTGGCTTATACAAATCAGTGGCACAACTCAGTGGTTTGTGCCTTGTGACTGTGCAAACACAGGGTATACTTGGTGTTTAATAAATTCATCAGAGATTTACTACCAGCTCTCTTTCTCAAATGATTTTCACTTAGCTTTGAAAAGTTGGCAAAATGCTTTAAATAGTATTAAATAGTATTTTCACCAATCATATAGCAGTCAAGTCGAGCATTTTGTAGTCTAATTTATTTTTATTCAAGCATAAGTGACTCAGTGAATTAAAAAAATGTCCTGTCTGACATCTGTTATTTATTCCTGCCTGGCCTCACTATGCCAGGAATAGGTGTGCGCATTTACACTAATACTTCATTAACGTCATTTTACACACTCTCCTTTGCCAGGTACATTCTCGGTGCATTCATTTCCACAACATTTACACCAAAGACTACAAGGACACACACACACACTTGCTTCTAACTGCAAGTGTGTGTCTTGTATTTGTACTTTTTTTTTTTTCTTTTACCAATGAGATGTAACACCAGATAGCAACTGCATCGTTCATTTTGATGGTCTTCTAAATCTCACTCGCAACTGTCCAGGCTTTGGAGACCGTGGGATGAAACATACTCGCATAACTCTTTTACCCATTAGTTGTGAGCGAGGAAACAGGCAAGAGCAATAAAGAGATGATGAGATCACAAAAGACAGTTTTATGTTCTTTATATCACCTTACAGGGTTTAAGTGACATCAGGGTGACACAGGAAGAGTTAATGCTTTTGAAAAGAGCATATGGAAATATTAATGAGGTTCTTGCTTAAAAATATTCCTTCCTCAGACTTAAACCCTATTATCATCATAGCAACCACTAGCATTGTGACAGCTGAGTTGGAACAGTAAGTCAAACTGTAGAAGCACTGAAGCAATCCTGTATTAGATGACATTTCTGATGGTAACCGATTCTATGCTCAGTTTACTTTTTGTACCATGTTCAGCTCATAATGACTAAACCTCAACCTATGAAAACTGTATTGTGTATTATCTCTGGCTTTGGGAGCTCATGAGAAAACTCCTAATGATCTTTTACCAGACTATATTATCTTACTGAGAGTTTTTGGACATTCATCTTTACATTTGGTTTTAAATGTCAGGATATCTCAGCTTATGTTTCATCAGTTTAACCATACATCAAGCTATAATCCATGGCAAAGGATGTGAAATGTACAATGCTCAACAAATGTATTAGACCAAATTATTTTTGTTTCTGTGATGGTTAAGCAACGAGTATGCACAAGCTCTTTAACTGAAATATTTTTAATGTTAAAATCTGAATTTTCAAATTTACTGCTTTACAAAACAGCAGAAAAAATACAGCACATTATTATTATTATTATTTTTTTTTATCAAGATGCCAAATTACAGTTATTTACTTGCATTCCTGATCAGAAACATGTAGTGGTTGAATGTTATGCTTTAATTGATTACTAATTTCTCAGAGAAGTCCAGTGTGCCTGCTCTGTGTATAAAAATGTGAATTTAGTTTATTTGACTAATGAATAATACTTTTAGTTTCAAACAACTTTTTGGCAAGTTTCTAAAATATTTATTTTCTTATTTTTATGACAGGTAGACTAATACATTTGTTAAGCACTGTATATCATGACGTGTGCAGTATAATTTTGTTCCACATAGACAGTTATGTGCTTGCAGCTGCTAACAGTTGTGAGTCCCTCATCTTGAAAGAAATTCATTGCCAATTCACTGTGTTGCCCTTGTAAGCGCTATTGGTTTAAAAAGAACTTGCCAACAGCTTTGCGATCCCCTGATACAGCACACGTCATCAAAAATCAGGATGGTTTAACAAAGTTAAGTCTCATTATTGAAAACATGCACAGACATGCCATCAATTATTCATAGTAAGTTACCTTTAAAGAGCTTCTTAATTTGCATAATGGGCTGTGATCATAGCTCTGTGTTATTCCCCAGTAAGGACATATTGCAGCCAGAGGAATAGGTGAGGGCAGGATGAGAAACTACTTCTCTCCTGGAATTTATCTCTCACTTTTACTATGTTTATCACTCTCTCCACCCTTGCTGTGCTTGGAATCATGTGTCACATCAAATAACACTATCTGACTTCTGCAGCTTTAGTGTGTGTGTGTGTGTGTGTGTGTACTTGTACTACTTACATTATGGGGCTATTACTCTGTTTGGGGGGATAACCTGCATCGCTGTCCTCTAAAGTGACGGGAACATGGTTGTTTGTTTATGTGTGTTTTGTGTGTATGTACCAACACTGTAGTTTCACAGCTACCACTGAATGTCCATTACATGTTTCCCCAGTTCGACTTCAGTGTTCAGAAAAAATACTACAGTCTACAATATACATTATATAGACTGTAGTAGAGTTTTGATTGCTCTTAATGCAGAGGTGCCATGCATTAAGTGCACATTTCAAAAATACTGTACTACTCTGTTGAACTATTAGGAAGTAGAAATATTTAAAATATGATGCTATGAAGAATCCACTTTTGGTAACTTCAGTAAATTTTTTATAGATTGGACTTTGACACATCTCATGGACCTACACACATGGTGTCTGTTGCACACACTGCATTTCCCAGTAAAAGCTACTGAGTATTGACACTTTGAATTTCTCATATGCAGACCTACGCTTGGGCAGCATGGCTGATAAATATTTGAAAAAAAGAATATGTCCCACATTTTCATAGTGCGTGAAGTAGTGTACATTACTGCATGTTTGTTTCCATCTTTGACACCTCTGTGGGACTTAGCTGTTTAGAAAAATCACACAAAAATGGCTTGTAATAGTGTATATTAAAATTCTATAACATTATTCCAAGTGGTGCCTTCTGTTAGGTCTTAGCAGTAATAATTGTTTTAGTAAAATGATGTGCGGGAGAGAGGATTTTTGAGAGACAGTCAATAAACCCCACTATCACATTCACAATGGCAGCAACACCAAACACGTATAGTGGAAAAGTTAAACACTAAAAGTAACATGACAGTACTAACAAAAGATTATGCCATGAATTGGTAACGTTATCCATTTACACTCCAATAGAATTCTATTAGAATGTTCCAGATTCCTGAAAAATCAGAAGGAAAGAAACGATCTAATGATGATTAAATTTTACTTAAAAAAAAGTGAGTGAGTGTGTGTGTGTGTTTAAAGATCACAGATAGCTCTTTCAATCTACACATGGCCACTTAAGATTTATATATTTATATTTTCATCATCTCTTTATCATCATTTCTTTCTCCCCTTCTACCGCTGCTCTCATCTCCACCTTATCATCCTCCTCACCTGAAGCCTCATCTACTGAACTGAAGTCCGGGCTCTGACATGAGAAAACGTGCATATTTTTTCCTATATTCCCAAAGGGAGCTTCATTGATTCATCTACCCTTATCAGATTCCTTTCACAAAGTTTTAAAGCCTTCCCAAGAATAATTAAACGTGGATGCTTCACACCGGGCATGCTGACGCCTGAAGTAAAGAGTGGACTGACAGGCTACTGTCAACCTATTTACAACAGATGAATGCTGGCCAGAGGGTTTGAAGTAACTCAGGAGTAACACTGTAAACTATTGCAAAACATTTAAGTGACAGATTTTTTTAAATTTATTCCTGATTTATTAAATGTTGATATTATTCAAAAAGTTAAAATATAGAGTGTGGAAAAGTGTCTTTATACACAGACAGTAGCAGAAACTCACTGGCCACCCACAGACATTAAGGGCAGCTGGCTACTACCATTATAGGGTACAGAGGGTTATACAAACTGCACTAATCATGGAAAAAACCTAAGTCAATATTCCATTTTAGTTTTACTTAACTTCCCTGCAGCCTTTGGCACAACTGATCATACCATTCTGACTGGCATCTCTGGCACTGCTCTCAAATGGTTTTCATCACACTTATCTGACAGTCATGTCAGAATTCACAATTATAGCAATATGTACTCATCTGAGTCCCTCATGTGTGAAGTCCCTCAAGGTTCAATCCTGGGACCAATTCTGTTTTCACTGTGTTACCCCTGGGTCACCTCCCATTGCTATGCTGATGACACACTGCTGTACTTTGCTTAAGCTTGGCCCTTGGTGTTATTTTTAAACATTTGAATTTTCAGTCAAATCTGTCTTCTTTCTTTAATCTAGGAAGCATCACAAAAAATCAAGCCTCTACTGTCAATAATTTAAAAATTTTAGTACACACTTGAATTTTCTCCCATTTTCATTACTGCAACTCACTTTTCATGTGCATTTCTCAGTCCTACTTAGCCTGTCTTTAATTGGTTCAGAACGCAGTAGCTGCTGCTTACAAAAACTAGCCAGTGCTCACCCCTATGCTTGCCCCCCTTTACTAGCTTCCTGTTCAATATTAATTTAAAATTTTTATCAATAACATATACTGTAAAGCCCTCAAGTAGATGGCCAGGTTCTTGTGTATATAGCAGAGCTGCTGAAAGTTGGCCTCACCAATCATCTGATCAGGGTCCATTAACTGGCAACCATGTTTTTGAGGTTGTTGCTCCTAAATTTTGGATCAGCCTTTCTGAGTCTATCAGGTAGGCTGATTCAGTGGTTTGATTTTTCTGTTACTGACAACAGGCCCATACAGTGGGTACGGAAAGTATTCAGACCCCTTTACATTTTTCACTCTTTGTTTCATTGCAGCCATTTGCTAAATTCAAAAAAGTTAATTTTATTTCTCATTAATGTACACTCAGCAACCCATCATGGCAGAAAAACCCAGAAATGTAGAATTTTTTTTAAATTTATTAAAAAGAAAAACTAAAATATCACATGGTCATAAGTATTCAGACCCTTTGCTGTGACACTCATATTTAACTCCCATGCTGTCCATTTCTTCTGATCCTCCTTGAGATGGTTCTACTCCTTCATTGGAGTCCAGCTGTGTTTAATTAAACTGATTGGACTTGATTAGGAGAGGCACACACCTGTCTATATACGAGCTCACAGCTCACAGTGCATGTCAGAGCAAATGAGAATCATGAGGTCAAAGGAACTGCCCAAGGAGCTCAGAGACAGAATTGTGGCAAGGCACAGATCAGGCCAAGGTTACAAAAGAATTTCTACAGCACTCAAGGTTCCTAAGAGCACAGTGGCCTCCATAATCCTTAAATGGAAGAAGTTTGGGACGACCAGGACTCTTCCTAGACCTGGCCGTCCAGCCAAACTGAGCAATCGTGGGAGAAGAGCCCAAAGATCACTGTGGCTGAGCTCCAGAGACGCAGTAGGGAGATGGGAGAAAGTTCCACAAAGTCAGCTATCACTGCAGCCCTCCACCAGTCGGGGCTTTATGGCAGAGTGGCCTGACGGAAGCCTCTCCTCAGTGCAAGGCATATGAAAGCCCGCATAGAGTTTGCCAAAAAACACATGAAGGACTCCCAGACTATGAGAAATAAGATTCTCTGGTCTGATGAGACGAAGTTTGAACTTTTTGGCGTTAATTCTAAGTGGTATGTGTGGCGAAAACCAGGCACAGCTCATCATCTGCCCAATACAATCCCAACAGTGAAACATGGTGGTGGCAGCATCATGCTATGGGGGTGTTTTTCAGCTGCAGGGACAGGACAACTGGTTGCAATTGAAGGAAAGATGAATGCGGCCAAGTACAGAGATATCCTGGAAGAAAACCTCTTCCAAAGTGTTCAGGACCTCAGACTGGGCTGAAGGTTCACCTTCCAGAGCAAGACGAGATGACACCTAGAGCCCTGACCTAAACCCAATTGAGCATGTCTGGAGAGACATGAAAATGGCTGTCCACCAACGTTCACCATCTAACCTGACGGAACTGGAGAGGATCTGCAAGGAAGAATGGCAGAGGATCCCCAAATCCAGGTGTGAAAAACTTGTTGCATCATTCCCAAGAAGACTGGCTTGGGATGGCTGCACTAGCTCAAAAGGGTGCTTCTACTCAATACTGAGCAAAGGGTCTGAATACTTATGACCACGTGATATTTCAGTTTTTCTTTTTAATAAATTTGCAAAAATTTCTACATTTCTGTTTTTTTCTGTCAAGATGGGGTGCTGAGTGTACATTAATGAGAAATAACATGAACTTTTTTGATTTTCACAAATGGCTATAATGAAACAAAGAGCGAAAAATTTAAAGGGGTCTGAATACTTTCCATACCCACTGTATTTCTTCAACTTTTAAAGATTTCCAATTTACATTTTTTTAAATGTATTAAAATTATCTGTGCACACAAACACACGCACAGTGTGTACCACATCAGTTTTCAAACCTTTTCTCAAAATCTATCTGACAAACCTCACAAACAAAACAAAAACCACATTATATTCAGTATCAGTTCTTATGTTGTAAATTGATGTTGTGCCAATAAAACCTACGCAGTGGAACTTAAATGAGAAAAAGAGAATGTAAGGCAAGATATGAATAGGGAAAGGGATAAAAATGAAGCTTTATTTATGCTTCATTACATGCATTAATCCATCTTTCCCTTATTTCTTTAGGCATTCTCTCTCTTTAGGTCTGTTTTTATTTGCTGTTTAAAAAAAGAGAAATATCCTACTATAAATAGAAACACCACCTAGTACAGATATTCTTTATGCTATATCTACAATATATAGTCAGATACTGGTGCACTGACCACAATCTGGTATAATGACACTTGTTTTACCATAAAGGTTTATTGTGATAAAACTGCACTTTGTATCAGCAATTTTTTCATTTATTCAGCTCATTTTCTGCATCTTATCTCATTTTGCTCTTAAATTTTATTGACTTCCAGTCCTATTTGTTGTCTAGGTTTGAGGCTTTTGTGACCCTCAACATCAGAAAAAACATATTAAGTTGTGTTAGCAGCTTCAGCACTTTTATTGTTGTACAGTAAAGCAGGCAATATCTATCTGATGTTTAAATAAAGGGAAAAGATCACATGAGAGAAGCTAAAATCTAAACCATGTTGAGCCAGTGCACAATGACATTCCTCAGCTAAGAATAGAGCCTGTCCAAGGTTGTCCCTGTTCATAAGCAGACCCATACAATCAGTACAAATGTACATGTGGAGCTTTGTAGGAAATGTTTAAGGCAAGACAAAAACAAAATAGAGCCTCAAAGAGAGAGGTGGACAGAGATAAATTGATGTTGACAAAAGAATCAGCTGAAGAAGGACTGAAGCTTTGGAAAATCAGAAGGGGGGACTGACTAAGCTGGTGTGTGTCTCAGAGGGAAAGCTTTTTCGTGAAGCTCCAACCAGCTGAGCCACTTTGATAAAGTAGGAGGTCTTCAGCTGTGGGTTACGATTTGGATCAAGTGTGGGTGATGAAGCAGTTTCTCCAGAAAAGCATGTGCCTGGCAGCTTTGACAACAACACACTCGCTTTGGATTTTGACACAAAAGTCCTCCCAAAGTGTTTTCTGAACTGAACAAGTTATTCAGCACATACACAGACAATCAACTTAATTTAGATTTAATACTAAATGTGAGCATTTTTTTGACTCAGTTTTCTCTGACATTAACCTTGCCATTCAATATTTTTGTTAATAACTAAACATAATTTTCAAGCCAAGTTGTGACTTTCAATTCCACTACAGCCTCAAAGCAGGAAACAGGCATGCCAAGTTCTGCTGCTGTGTGTTACAGGTTTTTAATGGTATCCTCTTTGCTTTGCTGAACCTCTCTACCTAAATGTTCTTGCTTCACTCCTGTGTTCATGCTGGCAGTTCCAGATATCAGGATTATTTTACTGTTTATTGATCCTTTACAGAGGCTCCAGCCCCCTCGTGAATATGAATTGGATAAAATAAATGGATGCTTTTCAGCTAAATTGGTAATGTGTTAGCTAAAGCTTGTATTGTGAAGAAATCACAGGAATTTAATAGCTTTATCATCCATCCATCCATCAATCTTCTTTCACGTATCCAATTCAGGGTCACAGAGGGGCTGGAGCCTATCCCAGCTGCCACAGGGCGGGGCACACCCTGGACAGGTCGCCAGTTTGTCGCAGGGCTAACTCAGAGAAACAGACAACCATTCACGCCCTTCATTAGCAGTTCATCGAAACAGTTTGACGATGCCTTCCAGTGAAGAATCACTGGACTCCATTGGTTGCAGCTTTTCACAGAATGGCTCAGTACAACTAAAACCCGACGATGGATAAACACTCTTAATCTTCTGCAGCACATCACCACATATCATATATCTGTTTGCCAAAATCCCATCTGTAGCACATGCAATATGAAACTGTGATTTATTAGAATTATTTTGGTGCTGACGTGACTACTTTGATCACACACCAATTTGACTATAATTACGTTAACACTCTGCCCTAGGAGAAGGAAAAAAAAGCATTAAAAGCTACATTACATAGAGGATTGCTGTGTAGGTGGGTGGAGAGGGGGGAATCGTTTTCAGAGTACAGCCCTCTAATCAGTATTTAACTTCAAACATTTGCTTGTGTGGCTAATTGGGGATGACAGATGAAGAGAGGCTAGCTGGCTTGCAGAGTGTAATTGGAGGCTAATTCTCTGTGATTTTTCTCATCTCAATGGGACAGATCAGTGGTCTGGGAGGGGAGATAATCAGGTGAACAAATCACTGTAGTCTGTCTCTGAATTCTTGTTGAACAGCTGGACCTGATAAGCCAAGCTGATTACTGATGAGAGCAGCGCAAAATAACAACATGCTGCATCACAGATTTTTTTTCCCCCTAGTTCAAGCGACCTCAGTCAGACAAATTAAATGACTATACGCCGTGAAAAACATTGTGCTACGTAGGAAGATGATTTCTGCTGGTTTGAGTGATCTTGTGTGCGCAATCGTATGCACACTCCCATCGTGTTTTAAACTGCTAACACTAACGCCGCCTGGCATCTATTTTGTTTTGTGGTGTGATTTGCATTACAAGAAAAGGATTTTAGGTGAATAAATACTCTGCTTCTTGAAAAATTACAGTCCTTAAGGCTCCTCAAATATTTGCATTTTAGTCACAGGAAGAGACTAAAAGAGAAATTGGATCATTTCAGAGGAATAATTTTTTTTTATCATTATTCTCCGTAGCTCAGTGAAAAATATATATAACCTGAAAATAATCAGTTTCGCAGGCATGCACACATTTAAATGTACAGGTCAATACAGATTTTTACTGCCTGTCTCCGCACCAAAATGTATTTTTCTTTACTATTACTCTGCAATGTGTTCCCCAAGGCCAAAGTCCAATTACAAATTCCTAGACAAATTTCATCTTTTTTTTTTCTTTTTCTTTTTTCATTCATTTCATGTATGGTTATGGGCAACTTATGCTGGCCAGCAAACCAAAATAACATGCTGAAAATCTGGGAAGATGTAAGTTATGGAGAACAAAAGATAACCTTACGCACCTGATGTTTTTTAAACATAGAGGGAAGCTGTCCCAGATGGCCCTGCAGGTTAACTCATGTCTACCTGTCACATCGATAATGTTCCAGTTTACATGATCACAGTTACAGTCCACCACAAGCAATGATTCTTTTTGTAAAACTTCACAAATAACTTTAAAGAAGTAGTTCTCCTAAAAAATGAGGCAAATGAATAGAACAAAAGAAATAATTTGGTGAGAAAGGACTCACATTAAGCTGGGGGAGGAGACCATATTGATTACAGTGTAAAGGTTTTTGAGCACCTTTGCAAGGTTCTGGCAGCTTAAGGAATATGCCATGAGTCACCTGAACAGTTTAAGTGAGGTTAGTACTTAAGACAATGGACAGTTTTACGCCCTAAATTGTGTTTATAGTTCATATACATCACAAAGAAAGCCTCACTCATCAGTTAAGTCTGTGTAGTGGTCATTATAATGGCAAGTTTAACAGTAATGTAACTTTTTACATAGAAAAATGCTTTTGCTGGTGCATTCACACACTACCCTTGCTCACCACTGGTAGTAGTTTGAACATCTTTGATTTTTCATAGTATAGTAGCCAAAAATTCTCTGAGTAGGTCCATGATGGCACAGTGTCACGTGTTACAGTTTATGCCATTTGTGCCAAATGACCTCCCTCAGAAGCCGCAGGTCGTTACAGCAGAACTCACCATTGACACTCTGACCCAGTGGGAACAACTGACAAGGCACAATCCAGTGAATAAAAGAAGGAAAAGACAAGCAAAGCATTTTCCTGGTTGTGATCCTGACCTGACGTGCTACCTGCAGGCTTGGAAACTACACGCTGTTTCACTGAATACTGCAGTTTTGGTCGCAGGGTCTTAGTGGTGAAGATTTGCAACATAAAAAAATATGACTAGTTTGAGACAAACTGAGGTTTTTAGTAAAACTGCAGATGCCCAAGTGCAAAAGTTCCGAACGGGACTTCCTTGGAGTGATCTAAAAGTAGCAGGACCAATAAAATTGTTGGAAGTTAAATCACATGAAGTTATTGCTTTTTATCGGTAGTGTTCCACAATGTTTTCATCAGACCTCACATTACATAGGCAGCTTTAATGATATCTGTTTCTGTTTTAGTAAAGTAGAAGTAAATGTGTTTGGTCAGTAGATAATTATTTTTCCCAAATTTGGGAACAGGTCTTTTGGAAATGATGACCAGTAGAGGTAGTGACAAAGCAACAAATTGGTTTATCCAGCACACACTGCTGTTCCTTTGCATAATTTTTTCCGTCACTTTTTCCCTGTATCTAATTACAGCTTCTCCTGCGACTGTTATTTGCTTTAATTCAGTCGCTCGCGCTTGTCTGGCTTATTATCCTCCACTCTGCACTGTGTTTCAATTTGTCTTCTTTTCTTTGAGGTACATCCATTTTTTTTCCTTTTCCAGTAGAAGGACAATTGTGAATCAACATAGTTAAGACCTGTTGGGTTTAGCTGTTAATTATTTGCATGTATTTCACACCTACTTGAACAAAATGGCTTGCTCATTATTATCTCATCGCTCTTTTGTTTCATATGCACTTGTTTGAATCTTCATTAGAGCAAACAAGTGCTGCAACCATCTGCCCAGTTTCTCATTTCTTCATTTGAATTCAGGCCCAAACACAATGAGTATGCATATTTATGGAGTTTTTGGCTGAATACCTATGAATAATCTGAGAATCTCTTGTTGTTTTCCCTAAATTCTATGCTGAAATATACTGAGATATACTGGTATGTTTATAGTAGATGGTAGAGCTTCTTTCAACTGTAAATTTAACTGCAAGATGAAGTGTTTTATGAGGCAGGATAAAGTCTTCCTACACTGATATGGAGATGATTATTAATGTGTAGAATGAACCTAGTTTCTGTGTATTGTTTTGATATAAAAATGTCAGCTTCCAAACTGAACGTGATTGTTTAGTACAACCAAGTTAAGAGTCAAGACCAAAACAGAGATCAGCAATTACTCTGCTGGACAAGCAACAGATATACATCTTCAGAAAACTGATCCAACATGTGCCACGAATAAGCTGCGGAAGATTATGTTGTTTTGCATGATGGTAACAAATGTTGTCTGTGAATTTTTTTTTCTACATCTTTGTAACTGTGGTAAATATTCTTCTACCAGCTGCATTTTATTTTTTATAATTACAATGTGTGACCATGCACTGTGACTATTTCATTTAAGTATTTTTCTGTGAAGTGCTGTTTGTGTTTGTGGGCACTGTTGCCATCAGAAACAATACAGAGGCATGGTGACCTATAACCCGAATGTTTGATGAAAAGTCATTATTTTTTTATTATTTGTTTAAACAGTTGCAGAACTTTGTTACACGACCTTCGAAACCTTGAACTATTTGCATTTGCGTAAGTCTCTATGATATGTTAAATAGACTGATGCCACTGTTTAATACCATTGTGTTGCCATGGTGATGGTCTGTGTGTCAGCAGATTTTATTTGACATTCAGCTGAAGGTGCCTGTAGCAACTACAGCTGGTCTTTTGTGTGTGAATGTGTGTGGGTTTGACAGTCTGTTTAATGAATGTAATACTTCACACTTAGGGACGGGGTGGCTCTGGCAAGCATGTGCAGACCATGTGCATACAGAGAGAAGTGTGAGAGAGACAGCGATGAGGCCTTGAATTGAAGTTGGTGCTTCAGTTTTTGTGTAAGAAACTGTTATCAGATAAGGTCTTCAATTCCTAGCCGTAACTCTGTTATCACAAGATGGATCAGATCAGTAGCAGGGCAGACTGTCACTGTGCTTCATAAGAAAGGTCACATAACAGAGGAGGTATTGGTCCAAGTGATGAGACCAAATACTTTACATGGACGTGTAGGCAGCAGTTATACACAGTCGCAAATTAACGCATGCTTATTGATGCACAAAGCCTGCACACACAAACGCACACTTAACACAAACCTACACCAAATATCAAAGTGGGTGCCCTTGCTCTCTGCTCCGCGGGTGTGACTGACTGCTGTAATTCAGGTTGGAGCAGCCGCCTTGTAGTCATTAAAATGTCAGCTGTTTCTTGACATTTACTTCCTTTCCCATTTAGGAGAAAAGAGAAAAACATTCTCAAAAAAAAATCTGCTACACCCGCTGCAAAGAAGTGAGAGAAATATGCAAGGACATTTTAAAAAGTCACTTGTTTTGTTTTCTTTCTGTTCAGTGCCGTGTGGATTTGAGTGTCCAGCTTCAAATGTCCTCTATAAGTTTCTTTCAAAGTCAAATTATGTGTTCATCATCCGCATTATTTTTCTGCTCTGTCCCAACAGTAATTGTTGGAGAGTTGCCCTGAAAAGGTCTTTAACACTAAATAAACAGACAGAAAGACGCGAGGTGAGGAAGAGTCCTTTGAAGCAGATAAGAGTGGAACTGTCAGCGAGGCAAATTTCACTCAGCGTGCCCAGCAGATTTATGGGTTTGTGATTGTAATGCATTATCTGGTGAAGGCAGCCAACATGAAGATTGCAAGCAGCAGACAGTGTCCCATTATCGTGGGCCATCCAGAGGAGCACATTAGAGTCAGACTGGCAAGGAGACACAACCAGAATGCACACTATAAAGAAATTCGAACACAGAAAGACATCTGACTGCAGTCACTGCTAAGCATACAGTTTATGCTTTGTGAGTCATCTCATTCTCCACACAAGCTGCATTTTCACTAAGATGTTGCTGCCTGGTGCAGGGGATGGCAACCTTTACTATCCAAAAAGCCATTTTTGAATGATTTTTGAGAAAAAAAAATGGATGGAACCTCAAAACATATTTGGGCCTTATAATGAAGGTGATACAGCCTGTTATGTATGAATGAGCCCATAAACATTAGTAATAGGTGTAGATAATTCCAATCTTTTAGCACATGTAACTACTCTACAGTAGAATATTTATAATTATGTGGCACCTAATTTTTGTACCATCTTTGCAACCAGTTTTTCCCCGGCTAGAGCCAGGAACATGCGCTTCCCTAGCAAGCGGTGGTTGTATCACATCCAATATGGCAGACAGCTCTTGAGCAATATCCGCATGATGTCACATGAGAAACCTCAATAAAAATCCCAATACACCAGTAATATGTAATAACTTTGTTAGGTTGCTCAAAATTAGTCTAATAGTGGGGTGTCTGTGGCTCAGGAGGTAGAGCAGGTCATCAACTAATCAGAAGGCTGGTGGTCCAATCCCTGGCTGCTCCAGGCTGCATGCCAAAGTATCCTTGGGCAAGATACTGAATCCCAAATTGCTTCTGATGCGCATGAGAGATGATGAGATAGAAAGCACTTAGGCCAGCATGCTGGCACAGTGGTTAGCACTGTTGTCTCACAGCAAGAAGGTCCTGGGTTTGAATCCATCATCTGTATGTGCTCCCCGTGTGTGCGTGGGTTCACCCTGTGAACTGATAAAATAAAATAATCTGATAAAATAATCCTTAAATAGTCACCTGAAGAACAGGTGTGTTTTGTTACAGAAATATATTGGTACCACAAAAACAAAGCCAGACAAAAGCTCTCACAGACAGCACATCATCCAGAACTACATACAGTGGGTACAGAAAGTATTCAGACCCCTTTACATTTTTCACTCTTTGTTTCATTGCAGCCATTTGCTAAAATCAAAAAAGTTCATTTTATTTCTCATTAATGTACACTCAGCACCCCATCTTGACAGAAAAAAACAGAAATGTAGAAATTTTTGCAAATTTATTAAAAAAGAAAAACTGAAATATCACATGGTCATAAGTATTCAGACCCTTTGCTCAGTATTGAGTAGAAACACCCTTTGAGCTAGTACAGCCATGAGGCTTCTTGGAAATGATGCAACAAGTTTTTCACACCTCTCCAGTTCCATCAGGTTAGATGGTGAACGTTGGTGGACAGCCATTTTCAGGTCTCTCCAGACATGCTCAATTGAGTTTAGGTCAGGGCTCTGGCTGGGCCAGTCAAGAATGGTCACAGAGTTGTTCCGAAGCCACTCCTTTGTTATTTTAGCTGTGTGCTTAGGGTCATTGTCTTGTCGGAAGGTGAACCTTCAGCCCAGTCTGAGGTCCTGAGAAATTTGGAATAGGATTTCTTCCAAGATATCTCTGTACTTGGCTGTATTCATCTTTCCTTCAATTGCAACCAGTCGTCCTGTCCCTGCAGCTGAAAAACACCCCCATGGCATGATGCTGCCACCACCATGTTTCACTGTTGGGATTGTATTGGGCAGATGATGAGCTGTGCCTGGTTTTCTCCACACATATCGCTTAGCAATTAACGCCAAAAAGTTCAAACTTCGTCTCATCAGACCAGAGAATCTTATTTCTCATAGTCTGGGAGTCCTTCATGTGTTTTTTGGCAAACTCTATGCGGGCTTTCATATGTCTTGCATTGAGGAGAGGCTTCCGTCAGGCCACTGCAATAAAGCCCCGACTGGTGGAGGGCTGGAGTGATAGTTGACTTTGTGGAACTTTCTCCCATCTCCCTACTGCATCTCTGGAGCTCAGCCACAGTGATCTTTGGGTTCTTCTTTACCTCTCTCACCAAGGCTCTTCTCCCACGATTGCTCAGTTTGGCTGGATGGCCAGGTCTAGGAAGAGTTCTGATCGTCCCAAACTTCTTCCATTTAAGGATTATGGAGGCCACTGTGCTCTTAGGAACCTTGAGTGCTGCAGAAATTCTTTTGTAACCTTGGCCAGATCTGTGCCTTGCCACAATTCTGTCTCTGAGCTCCTTGGGCAGTTCCTTCGACCTCATGATTTGAAACAATATTGCTAAGTATCAGAGGTCAGTTAAGGAAGCAAAGTGTCAATTCCTGTCCAATCTTATTTCCACTAGTAATCACTCATCTAGGGTATTATTTCAAACAATTGATTCTGTTCTTAATCCTCCAACCTCAGCTTCACTTTAGGCATCAGTCTCAGTGTGCAGTAATTTCCTCTCACATTTTATCGAAAAGTGGCTTCTGTGAGACACTCTTCTGTTGTGCCTGATGGCTATAATTTAGCTGTTAGTCCTGCTTTGGTTGTCTTTGAGCAGTTTGAGCCAGTGTCCTGCTCTTTTTTAAAGAATTTGATTTTCCATATGAGGCCTACAAATTGTCCTCTTGACTGCTTTCCTTTTAAGTTAATGAAGGACGTGTTTGATACTGTTGGTCCTGTACTTGTGACTTTTGTAAACTCCTGTCTTAGCTCAGGGACTGTGCCTAGGATCTTTAAACATGCTATTGTGAGGCCCCTTCTTAAGCTCACTTAGATTCTTCAGTTTTATCTAATTTGACAATTCCCATCCTAACTTTCAAAAATTTTAGAAATTGTCTCACAGCAATTACAGGCCTTCTTAGAATCAAATGATATTTTTGAAAAATTCCAATCAGGTTTAGATCTAGGCACACTGAGACTGCCTTGTTGAAGATTCATAATGATATCGCTATGTCTGTTGATAATAGATGTCCTGTTATTTTAGTTCTGGTGGATCTTACAGCAGGCTTTGATACGGTGGATCATTCATTTCTTCTGTCTCGATTGGAGCACTTCGTCTGTATACGCGGTTCCGCCTTGAAGTGGTTCACTTCTTATTTGAAAGACAGAACTTTTCCTGTTATGATTAATAACGTATCTTCTTCGTATGCACCTCTTTTATGTGGAGTTCCTCAGGGTTCTATCCTTGGTCCTCTTTTAATTTCCATATATATGCTGCCATTGGGGGAAGTTATATCAGTGCATAAAGTATCTTTTCACTGTTATGCGGATGATTTACAAATTTACCTGGCTCTTAAACCACATATGGCTAATCCGATTTTATCTTTTATTGATTGTATAACTTATGTTGAAAAATGGCTATGTGATAACTTTTTGTTTTTAAATCATCAAAACAGTGTGTTTTATTTGGTGATGCTGGTGCCATAGACATCAGTGTTTTGCCCTTTAAGTTAAACTCTACAGTTAGAAATCTTGGGGTATTATTTGACCAGGAATTCAATTTTGACAAACAGATTAATTCTGTAGTCCAAACTAGTTTCTATTATTTGTGTCTACTGGCTAAAGTCAAATCTTTTGTAGACCGTCCTGATTTAGAGAGGGCAATTCACGCTCTTATTATTTCCAGACTTGACTATTGCAACAGCCTCTATGTTGGTGTTCATCAGTCTTCTTTGAGATTACCTCAGCTTGTCCAAAATGCTGTTGCTCATCTCTTAACTAACACCCCTAGATGCGAACATATTACGCCTATCTTGTTCAATCTTCATTGGCTTCCTGTTCGTTATAGAATTCATTTTAAAATCTTGTTGTTTGTTTTTAAAGTGCTGAATGGACTAGCCCCACCATACTTATCAGATCTTTTAAGTTTTTCTGTTTATGAGAGATCTTTGAGATCTTCTTATCATCTTTTACTAGATGTCCCGAGAACTAGGTTAAAGCATTGGGGTGATCGGACCTTTTCAGTGGCCGCACCCCGACTCTGGAACAGCCTTCCTTTGGATTTCCAACTTATTTCTGATCTAAAAATTTTTAAATCTAAACTTAAGACTTATTTGTTTAAACAGGCTTTTAATACCATGTAGTGGAACAATCTTGTTTTGTGTTTTTGGGATGTAATGTCATTGTATATTTAATGTAAAAAAAAAAATTTGTAAAGTGCTTTGGTCACCTTGTTGGTTGTGTTAAGTGCTATATAAATGAATAAATGAATGAATGAATGAATGAATGAATGAATGAATTTGCTCTGGCATGCACTGTGAGCTGTGAGGTCTTCAATAGTCAGGTGTGTGCCTTTCCTAATCAAGTCCAATCAGTTTAATTAAACACAGCTGGACTCCAATGAAGGGGTAGAACCATCTCAAGGAGGATCAGAAGAAATGGACAGCATGTGAGTTAAATATGAGTGTCACAGCAAAGGGTCTGAATACTTATGACCATGTGATATTTCAGTTTTTCTTTTTATTAAATTTGCAAAAATTTCTACATTTCTGGGTTTTTCTGTCAAGATGGGGTGATGAGTGTACATTAATGAGAAATAAAATGAACGTTTTTGATTTTAGCAAATGGCTGCAATGAAACAAAGAGTGAAAAATTTAAAGGGGTCTGAATACTTTCCATACCCACTGTACTATAATCAAAGAGGCAGAGTCTACTCAGATACACATTAAATCAATGCAGAGCAGGGAAAAAGAGGCAATATTGCACTGAGGAGTGAGCGAGCAGACTGCTCAAGGGAGACAAAGTCAATTAAATTCTCATCAAACCAAAAGGATACCATGCATTTGATTTTGGCAAGGTATGAATGTGTGTGTGTGTGTGTATTGATGATAATCAAGGGGGTGGATGGATGGAGCAAGTACTAGAGAAGAGACAGTGAAGCTGCTGATGCAGTTGAAATTTCCTAATATGCACAAATAGTTTTCAAGCAGTGCCAAATCCTACAACAATAAGCTATGAATCAGTTGATGTGTATGAATGTGTGGTTTGTAAATGGCGCTGAACTGGACATTTACAGAAGTAAATAACACACATACACAGGACAACAGAACGCTCATTCATGACTGTGGGAAAGACATTAGCCAGGTTGTGATAGATTTTCAGTCAGGTGTCTGATTTTGGAGGCCAGCCCTGAAGCCATGCATCCTTTCTCTGGAGGAAATATAGAGCCTGCAGCTAGAATGACTCCCCAGCCACACTGTTGTGCTTTAATTAGCACAGGGCTGAGTTGAAGCATGGTGTGCTCACCTCCTACAGCAAAGGGGAATAATGTCTGTGCCAAAGAATCAATTTTTCAACCCATTGGCACTGTGCTTCCTCCTGATTAAAATTTTTTTAATCAAGGCTGCTCTGCAGACTATTGCAGCTGGACAACTCAGAGACAAAGACAGGGGCAATGTTGATATCAGATAGGCATAAAGACCCCAAGTGTTATTCAACTTTGATCAAAGCCAGTGCAGCCACTTAATTAATCAATATTATTTAATCAAATTATTGATAAACAATGAAACAAGGTACCCTGTCATGAATTCTAAATGTATTAGTTCTAGCTTTTAATGGTTATAGCTCATTTCTAAGTTTTAATATAGCTGCTAATTAAATGTTCTTGAACTCAAGATACTGGAAGATGTCTCCATGGATTCGTTTTTAATATTCTCTCAAAATTTTAAAGACCAAAAGATTATATGATTAATGAGGAGGATGTGTTGCAATTTTGTTATATTAAGGGCAGCCTTTGCTATTCCTGGCATAATGTGAGTTCAATGAGAGTTCACAAAGTAGCACCATACACCTTCTCGCTCTGTTGTTTCATGTCAGATATATAAAGAAGGACAACAGTCCTAGCCAATCCTCCCTGTGTCTTTTATCAAGGTTTCTATTATGTAATCCTTTGCATATCTTCTTCTGCTCCCTCACATTTCCCAGTTCACTGGATTTTCAGTTTTGTTGGGCTTTTTGTATCAAGTGTGGGCATTATCAGCCTCCATAAACTCTCACCTTTTGTTGACTATTCTGCCTGCAGTATTCTGTATTTGGGTCTGCCACCTCCACAGTATAATCCACACACTACTGTGACACCCTGTGAATTTATCATCAAGTTTGAGAAAGAGCCACATATTAGCAAGTTATGGCCTAAGGTGGAAAATATAGCAGTAATTTGCATGATCCGATCTGACTGATCTGCATCCCTTTTTTTTTATTTGGTCATTTAATTTTTCATTGTCACTGAACAAAAAGTCAAAGTAACACTTCCATCTTCTCTGTCAGCAGCTGAGAGTGAATTTTCTCCCTCTGAAGTCAGTGTAGTCACTCTGGGATTTTGGAATATAGCTGATATCAAAGCTGACTGATAAAATGATATAAATCTTATACTCTCTTCCATGCATGAGCACATGCATACAAACACACTGTCAAATGCACCATGTTATTCCCTGCCTTAGGCATTAGTTTCAAGCTTACCACACATACTACACAGACCCACAAGTTCAACTCATGTCTTTTCATAAATCTTTTAAATGGTCAACCTTGACAGGCCTCTTGTTTTATGGAAGAACCCAATCTTAGCTTTACTTTTTTTCTCCAAATATTACAGAGTACTTCCCAGTTGGTTTATGATGAGGAAGTTTGGGATATTCTTTCTGAACTCGAGTGGTTGAAAACACGAGGGTTTTCATTTTTATAAGAGCTCTCAATCCATGCTGCAATGTGTATGAGTTTGAATTCAGTGTGTGTGCTGAATTATGTGAGACTACTTTAAACATTGTTTGGAATTGATTTCTTATTTTTAACCAACCAACCAACCAACCCACTAACCATTAGGCCACATTAACTTTATTGCTGTGCTATAACTACATTTAAAAGAAATAAAATAAAATAAAAAAAACTGCTACAGTAAACAGTGAGCATCTAATTTAATTCATTAACTGCTGTAAAAGGCTGGTAAAAGGTGAAGAACAGGGGTGGATGAGGACTTAACATTTATTCACTATCTCTCATGAGTGCCAAAACTACTAATTTAGTACATTCTAGTTGCCCATGTTAACAGTTTTAGGCAAAGAATCACAATTGGAGGTTTAATTTGTGGGGTCCAATGTTATATCCTGAATCATCACACAAACACAAAACTTTGTGAGATGGCTGGAAACAGCCATCAGGAGATTGGAACACTATGGTCATAAAGGAACAGACATGATCAGCAACAATACCTCAGGTAGGCTGTGGCAGTTAAATAATGGTCAGTTGGTACGCAGGGGCCCCCACACCACTACACCACCACCAGCAGCCTGAACTATTGATACAAGACAGGATGGATCCATGTTGTTAATGCCAAATTCTGACCCTGCCATCTGAATGTTGTCTAATCATGTCTTTAGTTTCTTGTTGTTAGCTGACAGTAGACACCTGGTGTGGTGTTCTGCTGCTGTGGGCCATCTGCTTCAAGGTTCAACATGTGAATTCAAAGATGCTCTTCTGCACATGGTTCTAACAAGTGTTATTTGAGTTACTGTTGCCTTCCCATCAACTTGAAACAGCAAAGCCACTCCTTTCTGGTCTCTGGTATCAACAAGGCATTTTCCCACCGGGCCCTGCAGCTCACTGGATATTTTCTCTTTTCAGACCATTCTCTGGAAATCCAAGAGATGGTTGTGTGTAAAAATCCCAGTAGACCAGAAGCTTCTGAAATACTCTGAAACAGCCAAACCAAAATCGCACCTTTCTTTGCCACTTTGATGCCAATTTGGACTTCAGCCGGTTGTCTTGACCATGTCTACATGCCTAAATGCATTTAGTAGCTGCCATGTGATTGGATGATTTGTGCAGCAGTGTAGTACTATTTGTTTTAGTAGCAGAGTGCAGTATTTCTAAAGCCAATTCACCACAGTGGTATATATACATTGTAAATAATGAAATAAATCAATCAGGGGTCCAACGTTAAAAAAAATAACTGCAGCAACAAGTTGCATAGCTATTTTAAGATTATTCAACTCAGAAAAATGCTGGGTAAACATTTACCTTTACGTTGCAGTTTGGTCAAGGACCACAACGTGCACATACTGCACACAGTTTACAGAAGACAAAAACATCACATCCAAAATGTGCTGAGCAGGTAAAATGCCTCCAAAAATATAAAAAATTCAGACTGATATTATTTATACAGAGAACAGTGTGAGCAGATAACTTCAACAAGAAGGGCAAACAGTTAAAAATGAATTACCAAATGGGGTCACACTAACAGTCAGATATCCAGTGTTTGTGTTGTTCCTACAACATCATAATCAATGTTGTTTCACAGCAAAAACCCTCTTTTGGTGTTAAAATGCTGCTGTTGGGATTTAATAAAGAGGCGCAGTGCAATTTTTGGACTGCGAGGCATAGACACAGGTATTTCTGTGACTAGCCTTATTGCATATGTATTTGTCACTTTCCTTTAAGAATATGAAATTTGGGGGGGGAGAATAACACTAAATTTAATACAGAAAAAGAGCATGTCTTATCATGGTTGTGATAGTTAATGGGATTTGTTCATTTGGTGCTCCTCAATAATAACACCAGATTTTTATTGAAACCAAGCAGAACTGAACTGAACTGATCCGTGTTTCAGGTTTTTACTTGGAGATTGGTACATAATTAAAACATCTCTGCACACAGATTTTTATGTGGTTTCTTTCTTGCTTTCCTCCATCGGAGACATAAATATAATACAGAAATCTCTCAAAATGCAGCTGATAATGGAACTGTGCTAGTGTGTTAGATGTATGCATTAATAAGTAAATGCAGCCTCACACAGCTTATAGAAAAAAAGAGTGATGTGGACATTTACTCATGTGGCAAACTGCTGTGTTTTTCTACACATCATACAGGTTGGCTGGTACACATAAATTTCAGCTTTATATGGTGGCATAGTTTGCAATAATGCAGCTCTTCTCTGGATAAGCCCTGCATCCCCACTGAGCCTCAGTCCTCAGGACCACACACAGAGTCCCCAGCAATTTCTATCAAAAGAGATTTCAGAAATTTATTGATTCTCCTTCATCCGCCACACATTTATCTTAATTGCCACGTTGTTTTCAGGGAGAAGCGCATGTAAAACCTTGAGCTCACACTGTATTCTTTTTGTTAGGACGTCACTTGCACTCCCTATTGGGTGTGTTCATTTTTAAGCCACTAATTCGCACTGCTCTTGGTACGTCATTACTGAAATGAACTGATTCCATCTCTGTATATACATTAGCACACTGTAGATCAACCAAAGAACTTTCCACTCCCATTGGCACATTTCTGTGAATGCATCATCATGCTAATTTGTCCTGCGGCTTTCTGTCACAAAACTGACACACTGCCTCTTTGGTAAATCTCAAGAGCAGCTTTTTGATGCCAAATCTGCAAATCTGGCCCTAAATATCATGGTGACAGCTTGGACCACTCACTTTTTCTTTATTGGCTTACTTGCACAAAATGAGGTTAAAGTAATAATTGAATTTCAGCAAATTAAGGCCAACAGTGAATATTTTATTTCCTCACTTGGAGCAAAAGTCATGAAGTGTTGTTCCATTGCCCTCCAGAAGCACTACATCTCTGTATTTGTGCTAAAAGGCATTTGAATAGGTATACCTAGCAAAGTGGTCAGTGTGTGTAATTTTTAAAATGCAAATACAATATATAGGTGAGCAATTTTGAGTAATGTAGTTATTTTAATATTATGAATGATTCTGCATTAAGGTCAAAGGTTGGATGTATTTTATCTTAGTGTCCACTGTGACCTTAATACCACGTGTTTAAACAGCCAGCTGATCCCGACTCTTTCAGGACAATTATTGATTAAGACATTGGCTTAGATTTAGTTCAGCTGATTTTGTTGTTGGATGTGTAAAATAAGAATTTATTGATTAGAGAACACGTTGCTGGAACAGCAATTTGCAGGCTGCTTGAGATCAATAATAAAAGACGCTTATGCTCTTCATATCTGATTTATTATTATGTATTGGAAAGGAGAGTGGATTAAGATTGATGGCAAATATAAGAGGGTAGATAGATGCGCCTTTTATGCATTAGTGATAATTTGATCCTGTACAAAGCTTTCCCCATCTTCTTTCTAACTGTCAACACTTTAGATTTATGGATGAAACAGAGGGGCTTTGTTACTTAAAGTGATCATCTGATTAAAAAGCTCATTTCAAAAACACATAATAGACGTTCATTCCTTTATCAGCTTTGAAAAAATGCATCATTTGCATCCAGCCTGGTATTTGACACGTTTTGTGGCCACAGGAATGAAAACAGCATGTGGTCATGTTCAATAGTTAATTTGCCGGACATTAAATTGATGCTATCACATTATCTTCCCAGAGGCCGTCTCTGTTATGTCATCCCTTTATCATTCCCCTCTGACAATGCTGGCTTCAGTGAAGGAGAATTTATCTCCTCCTGATCTGGTATTCTTTGAGGTCTTTCCTTCTGTCTCTTTCACTTTTAATTCTTTCTCCATTTTGTCTAGCCTCCAAGGCCAAAGGAAAGAAAACACCGTTTTAATTTATCATACCATTGAAGTAATGCTAATATTATTTAAATAAATAAAACTAAGACTAAACAAATACATCCTCTGAGAATAGTGGTTAAACCACCTGTTTATTTATCATTGTTCTTTTTTCTTCTAGTCCATCTTTATGTAATCAGTTTAATTGAGATTAAAATCTATTTTTCAAGAGCAGACCTGCGATTCATAAGAACACAATCAGCACAACAAAACAACAATAAAACAGTAGATTAAATAAGGAATTAATAACCACAGCCACAAGAATCATAACAGCAAAGGCGATTTAAAGCAGCATATCGTTTGACTGCAACATGCAGTTCACTGTTCATTTGAGCCGAGGTCCACCAACTAGTTTCAGGTACGACAACATTTTATTTCAGGAGCTGGGGATCAGTGAGAAAGCACAACATAAACATACGTAAACTAAAGACTGCCAAAATGGCCTGAGATTACCACGATGCTCTCACTCTCACTCACTAAAATTGCTTATTATGAAGATAAAATGTGTACATGTGTGCAAAAAATATTTATATATGTATAAACTTGTTGGTTCTATGACACTCTGATTATCTCTATTATGACTGCATTTTCCAGGAGGGGAAATATATTGCACATTTAATCTTTCCTGTAGCAAATTTTTTAGTTTGAGGCTTTTTTTTTTTTTTTTTTCAGAAACCCTGTTAGAAGTGCTGTTGTCACTAAAAGCAGTGAGACTAGGCCCCTGTGGAGCTTGAATAGAGGTTTGTTAACACCTTGATTCAAACAATTGTACTGCTACATCACTGTCCGTAATGTCTGTCATCCACACTGCGTTACAATATGATTTAATAACTATGGTGAAAAAATCTGATTCAAATTACAGTTTTATTCCCTGCCATATAGAAAACCACATGATTGGCAGATTCAATAATAATACATTGGACAGGGTTTGCTGTGAGCTGCTTAATGTCAGCAAAAATAAGTAATCAACCAGAAAGCTCCTGAACAACAAAAATGATCATTTGAAAAATAGCAGTTATTGCATGCTGGTGTTTTTGTTTACATTGCAGCTTTTGTGAAGCTGAACAAAATTCCCATCAAAACTACTCGATGGTTTTTTTCTTTTCTGCTGTCACTTACTGTATGCAGTTCTGTTGTCAGCACTCTACACTTTAGCTGAAATCCCTCTATATATTCCTTCTTGTTACACTCTAAATGTGACCAGTACAAGAAGTTAATATAGCCATGCACAAGCCCCAATCACTACCATGTGAGTAAAATCTCCTAGATTAGTGAAAGAGGAAGTTACAACTCTGCCATGTAGTGTCAATTTTTATTTTTATTTTATTTGTTTTTTATTTTTATCCATGTAACTTTCTACATAACCTTGTGTGTGCTCTACCCATAGTTGATTTAGTTTGCCTTCATCTATGGACTTTTATATTTCTTTGGATTTTGCAACAGCCTTTTTTTTTTTTTTTTTACTTCTGTCAGTCTGAGTCTGCATTTGGGTCCCTTTAGCCTGCACTCTATAATGGACATTTAAGTACATTGAACATCAGCATTGAGCCAGACATTTAACTAACGTAACAAGAGAGGGTTTTTATGATGGAAAAGTGGGTTATCTTTAAATGAGTCAGTCATTTGAGCTCAATCTGATTGGTTCTCTTGAACACCAGTGAGACCTCACACCATACAAAAGCTGAATGTGCAAGAAAATCACCATTAAATCAAAATGCAAAGTGTCTTCTATTAGCTTATGAGTCAAACACTTTAGGCAATCAATGATTGCAGAGAATTTATCGTGAAGGGTTTTTTTTTAAGCATTTCACATGGATCCGTCCAGTTACTGTAGTATAGTTACTGTACACATTGGCCATATACTCAGTCATATCATACCTTAGTTGTTTCTATCCTGGTGTTGATGGAAACCTTAAAGCTGGAGGCTTATTATTTTAATGTAATACCCATTTTTACATTTTACATTGAATATGCTGACGTGGAGATTGGAAGACCACAAAACTTTTAACAACCCGAGTGGTTTCCTTTCCAGGATGAATGGAAGATGAGTGAAAAAAAGAGTGTGAAGTTGCTGGAAGTGTGATGTGGCAGATTGCTGGAGTGATGCTTGAATTACAATTGATTGGTTAATTACTAAGTCAGGTCTGCTCACTTTAGTTCCGAAAGGATCAAACTCTTTGCTTCTATCATTCTTCAAAGGAACTTCTTCCATTTCCTTTGTCCTTTCACTCCACTTCCTTTCTTCTTCTCTTCTGACCTCTCCTGTCATCTTTTTTCCTCGTCAGTTGCTGCATCTTTCTTCTCATCTCACTTTTGTGATTAAGTCATGCAGTCATTTCCTCCTCTCAGCTTTCTTCACTTTTCTTTATTCAGAGTAACTCTATAATTCAGTCTGAGGTTTAAGGTGACATTTTGCATTCACAATTTCCCTGAATCTCTTTTGATTATTTTGGCATTTGTCTCTGAGACTGTGCAGGTGTGACTTCATGCATGCCCATCTTAAATTGCCTTTAAATATGATACTTATCCTCCCATTCCACTTTTATTTTCTGCCAGGGAAAGCGACATTGCTTAGATTACATTGAGTACTGAGCCAAGCCCCAAATTCATAAATCAAAAGATCTGAAAATGTGATTTGGCAGTCTTCACAGCATGTCACAAACGTATAGAATATTTCTTTGCTATTGGTGATTTATAAATAAGATTTGACACCAAATTTGTGTGGATTTCATTTTCTACTTGTCAACATTTTTTGTATCTTTATTTTTCAATATCTACTGACCAGACATAAACACTCTGCTGCTGAGTAAAAGCTGTAATTTAAAAACATTATGCATGTGCAGGCTTTTGCTCAATGATGCATGTTAATTATCTCCACTAAGGGCGTTGGTGTCTGTTTGTTTTCTTTGTTAGCTGAATTACTGAAGAAAATACACAAAATGAATTTGCATGTGAACTTTGCCAGAGATGGGGCTTGATCCAAATTAGAAGTGATAAACTTTTGGAGTTGATTAATTCAGAAATTTCTGGAATCATTCTTTATCACGGCTACACAAATACACACCAATTTCAAATCATATATGTAGTCTAATTTTGTGTATTTATAAATCATGTGTCATTTTGTCAGGGTTAGAGTTCAAAAAGGGTGACAAGGGATGATGTGGTTATTTTAACAAGATCAGAAAAGAAAATGTATGCAATTAAATAGGAATAACTTTGCATGTAAACAGCTGCACAGGGTGTGATCAGGTCAGGAATTAGCTGATATTCGCAGCAGACCCCAACTGTGGTTCAAATATTAAAAAAACAACCTATGAGACACCTAATGGAGACAAGACCGCTCTCTTCTTGCAGAGTTAACAGCCAAATGCTAATGATTTGTACACAGTGACTTAATCTCTAAGTAAGCAACCAAGAAGGAGGCAAAAATATGTTTGTTTTTTCATGCACTGACCATTTATGAGATTTTGCCAATTTTGTTTACATTACATTTTTTTTCAGACTAATGAAAGAAAATATATATAGGATTTACTTTTTATTTTACTACACTTGCTCCATTAGACATGAGTGCAAATTAAACCATGTTTAATTAGATATAAGCTGTAAGCATTATTAGAAATAAAGATTAAGAAGATTTGCAGTTAAAAAAAAACATTGCTTTAATGTAATTAACTGAATCATGGTAGTATTTAATAGTTAAATAAGTAGTGTTTTCAAGAAAAAATACATGGAATTTCATTATCTTTAAAGGACATCCATCCATCCATTTTCTTCCACTTATCCATTTCTCAAAAATATTCTGGTCTCTATTTTGAGTCAGATTAGCATAAGTAACATACACCAGATTTTCTAGTTTCATTCCTCTTTGCAATGTCAGGTTTTGGCAGTGGGATCCATAGTCCGACATATAGCTGATTTATAACTGATTTTACTCTTGGCAAAAACAGAAGAAAATACTTTCTCTGGCTGTTGACAAAACCCTAACCCCAACCCTTTATGATTTATAGAGCGGCAAAAAGAGATTTCCAAAATCTCATCTAAAAATATTTGACACTAATGAATAACACTGGTCAACAATGACTGGTCAGAAATACCTGATATGAGGCATTTCAGGTATGCTGATTCCAAATCTATAATCAGAATTTCTCTAGCTCGTCAGGTTCTTGAGTTATGCACATGTCAGTATTTAGCTAATGTATTGCTGTACTGGTGCTTCTCATGCAAATTTAGAGTGTGCTAAGATTTTCTAATTGTGAAATTGAACAGAATTTAGCAATAATTTGTGTGATTTTGGGATGCTGAATCCAAATATGGTCATTAAAATTCAATCAACTAGAGTTTAACTGCCAATATTGAGGATCAACAATGCCAGAAATTTGCAATGTCTTACAGTGACTGCTTTGATATGTCAATAGATAAAAACTAAGTTTTAGTGCTTCATCAAGTGATGGAACAGTGTTTCTGGGGCAGTCCAAAGTGATGCCAAGCTAAAAGCTGGGATCTTTGATGGACCCCAAGTCTGTGAGCTTATTAGAGACAAAGACTTTCCATCTAAGCTCAGACCCCTTGAACTAAGAACATGGGAATCATTTGTTCAGGTGGTACAGAATTTCTTGGGCAACCACAAATCCACAAACTATGAAGAACTAGTTGATGACATGCTCATATCATTCAAACGCATTGGGTTGCAGAATGTCACTTAAGATTCACTTCCTTCACTCTCATCTTGACTTCATTCCACCCAATTTGGGTGATGGGAGAGATGAGCATGGTGAAAGGTTCCATCAAGATATCTCTGAAATGCAGACCAGGTACCAGAGGCACTATAATGCAAATGTGATCTGGGGACTACTGCTTGAAACTTCCGTGAAGCACAAGCGCAAGAGCTTGTCACACTTTTGAAATGTTTAAGCAAATTAATTGTGGAGTGTATCAGTTTGAGATTCCTCATATGATTGATTTTGGTATCTGTGTTTTTTGGCCTTTTTTTGATAGTTTTCCAGAGGAGATAGACAGGAAAGCAGGGAGGAGAAACAGGGGGAAGACACGCAGCAAATGGTGACAGGCCGGGACTCGAGCCTGCGCCGGCTGCACAGCCAAGCGGCATACATGGGTGCCTGCTCACGCCCTGAGCTATCCTGGCGCGCCAGCTGTGTCTTTTTTTCACCAGTTGTATGTTCATGGTGTACTTTTCTAATAAAATCATTGACGTTGAGTTTGATGTCGAGAAATTCTGTTTGCATATTTGGAATCAGCATACCCAAATTAGTAAAAATCTGATGTTTTTCTTCAGGTAGCAGACAAAAAGGTTTTTTTTGTTGACCAGTATAAACAATCGACTGGGAAAGTTTATGCCGATGGTGCTTTTTAACCTATCCATGTGCAGAGTCTCCTCTTATGAACCACAAACATCTCAACTGTGCATGAAGACTCTAAGGTCCTTTTATCTTTTCTGTGTAAACTGTGGGGAAATAAAATAGATTTCCATCCATCGATCCATTCTCTTCCACTTATCCTTTTCAGGGTCGCCGGGGGGGGGGGAGCCTATCCCAGCTGTCATAGTGAAAGTGGCAGGGTACACCCTGTACAGGTCACCAGCCTGTTGCAGGGCCAACACAGAGAGACAGACAACCATTCACACTCACATTCACACCTTCAGGCAATTTAGAGTCACCATTTAACCTAACCCCAGTAACTGCAACTCTTTGGACTGTGGGAGAGAAACTGGAGTACCTGGAGAAAACCCACGCAGACATGGGGAGAACATGCAAACTCCACACAGAAAGGCCTGAGCCAAGGTGGATTTGAACCCAGACCTAGTTGTGAGGCAGCAGTGCTAACCACCACAAAAATTATGTTTCATTGTAACAAGGTCAGTAGGATGTATTCTGTTTTGGTATTTGAGGTCATTCTTCACAGGGCAACTAAAATAGATGTGACTGATCAGACCAAGTCTTTCCTTAGAGAATTAGCAACTCTTAAACATACCACAGAATTTCTTCTACGAAATCCTAAAGCAGCAAAATAAACATTGCTCCGTGACAGTTTACACCACTGTGCTAATATATAGG
This sequence comes from Pterophyllum scalare, assembly GCA_024447675.2. Classification (NCBI taxonomy): domain Eukaryota; kingdom Metazoa; phylum Chordata; class Actinopteri; order Cichliformes; family Cichlidae; genus Pterophyllum; species Pterophyllum scalare. The sequence goes on along the minus strand of JAMQGT020001189.1, from coordinate 3,134 downwards.
GTTGTACTTTGGGTTCCTCTCTGGTAAGTTGAAAGTACATCTTACTCTATGGTCTTGTAGCTATTACACCTCGGCGTTGTGCACTGTTAACAGCTACATCTCGATTTCATCCCAGCTATTGTCACTGTTTTACTGCTGCTGTCTTCTTCTAATAGTTCTTTCACCTTCATTTGTTTACTGTATGTTACCTGAAAGTGGGTCTGTGCTGTTAGTCTAGTGAAGAAGCAAAATGTGCACAGTCTAGTCACTGACCTCTGCTCTGTCCCCTTTTAAATCAGCAAGCTGTGCCTCAGCGCCAGAATGAGAACATCATTTCTGTGGAAGAACGTGCTCTGAACAAAGTCTTATAGTTAGAATGAAAAATAATAGTCTATGGGTTGTTAAGGATCAGCCAGGTGGAAAATTTATCAAAAATAATTTCAAAGAAAAACACAACTGATTGTTAGAGCCATATAGTCAACAGTATTACGGAGCATTTTTTTTTAAATTTTGTGATAGGTTGAAACACTCATTATTAGGTTGGGTTTTACATTTTTATTCTGCAAGTTTTGTTTTATAGTTATGCCTGGCATCTTATCATCTGTATGTCCAAATGGCATGAAGAGTCATATACAAAGATCTGCCACCCTCCTCAAGGCTTGTGTCATCCATAATGACCAGACAGTCATTTCTTCCACTCAGGAGTAGTCATCCGTCTGATGACAACAAAACTGATAGTACATGGAAAAAAGGAACTCCAAAAACAAACATCAGCCTGACTTTACCCAGGAGCAGAAAAGGGAAAAGAAAATCTGCAGAGCATTACATAAAATGTCCAATCTGCATAAATAATATCGTCACCCTCCTAAAACAATGGCCTAAGTCATTTTTGAACCAAAAGTTTATTTTTGCCTAAATCATCATATTTTTCGACATTTGGTTCAGTTTTTACTGTTGTGCACATGTTATCAAAGATCTGTCACATCAGTGCAGAAGTAATATAGCTGCAGATTTTTCATTTCCTTGTGGATGATGAATTGTGCTTTTAAAGCTACACTAAGCGGTATTGATCTTGGCTTCTCTCTGCCCCCTGCTGGAAAGTTCAATTATGGTTCAAACTTAGCAAGAACAGATCGTTGTTGTTACAGAGTCAGGTTTTACGGCTGAGGCTAGCTTTCCTTGGCCTCACACTGAGACAACTAACAGCCAGTTTGCACTAGAAATGTAGGCTTTTTTAAAGCTGTGGTTCAGTGTGTGGATCTGACGGCCACGCTCACTCCCCAAAGGCCTTTAGTTAATTTTATCTTTCATTAGTTTTGTTTTTTGTGTGTAATTTCAGCTTTTTTCTGAAATATTTAAAAATAATATTCTCACTTTCTACTATGAAAAAAATCGTCCTTTTCATTCTTTGGTCTCACTTTGGGTTTCACTCTCTGCCTATACCTTTAGTGACAAAAAGAGTAAGGAATTGAGGACAGTACTTTCATCTTTACCACACACACACATACACCAAACATGCATACAGTGAGGGAAAAGTCTCTATTTCACATAAAGGGATGTCAAAACATCCGTCCAAGCCCACAAAGAAAGGGTTGAAAACAGCGCTTCAGATGTTTCAGCGTGCTGACAGTGAGGGGAGGAGGTCCTCTGTCTCTTGGGGTTTCCTCTGTCGCCTTCTTGCTTTCAGAACTGAGATTTCAAAATGCTTTCCTCTTGTCAAGAAATGTCATTAAGCAGCAATTGAGTAGAAAAGAGTGAAAAAGGGGGGTGTAAACCATAGATTTCAATTAGATTTCTTTTGGAACTGAAAGTACTATTTGTTCAGAAGTATGCCTTTATCATGCATGTTTGTGTAAAAATGTCTAAGTTTAACACTGGTAAAACTTGTCAGCATCACTTCACTACCAACATTTGCATAATCACTCTCCTTTTTTTTCTCTTCCTTGAATGTGTAAATGGATTTTTTTTTTCCTCATTGCATATGAGCGGCGGTGAATAATAGCATGTCACTGGGTATCTCCGTGTCAAATGATGTGCTCTATGGCTGCATAATGGACGCATCTGTTTATCGAAGATAATCCTATCAATCTTTCTCTAGTCCTCATTCTGTGAGGACTTCCATGTGTATAGAGCTGCTTTGCCTTTAGCTAAAAATTTTATAATGTACATATTAATATTTGGGCCATGGCTGCACATGTTTTTACACTTGAATCTGGACTTGTCGCGCTTCCTTTCTCTGAGGACAATCTCAGTTTAGTGAAGGAGTGCATTCACACAAGACAGAGAAACTGCTAAATATTTCTGTTAAATTTAATTTGTACTATTAACCAAGTGACATGCTTATTTAAACACAGGTATTGCTAATTACATAATGTGCACATGTGTGCATGCACGCACCTGTTCTTGGACACACCTACTGTAGCGAAAACTCTGCAGATGGGGTTTTGACTACTGTGTCAGATGCTTATATGACTGGTTGTCTAACAAACAGGTTTATATTATATTTTGTCAACAAAATCACATCTGTGCAATCGTCAAACTTTATGTATGTGTAGTTTGCATTAAAATTAAAAGGCATATCACTACAAATATGTCAGTTCTGCAGAAGATGCTTGAGTTAAAAAAAAAAACCTGGTATATTGTTCTTTTTCCCCAATTCCTCCAGTCCACATGCCGAAGTTGCCCCTGATACATCCATCAGTGTGTGTGTGTGTGTGTGTGTCTGTGTCTGTGTCTGTGTGAATGTTAGAAAATGCTTAGTCACAGATAAAAGCACTATATGCATGTATCTTTGCTTGGGTGAACTTGCTTGGTTTTTTTTTATTGCTAATGATAAAAATTAAAGATAAAAAATGAGGTATGTGGAGCATGGATTTTATTCAGCCTTCGCTATCTGAGTCAACACAGAGCTCTCAAAAGTGATCAAAACCAACAAGAGTCAGGTTGTGTCAGTGATTGAGCAGCGTAACATGTTTTTCTTTGCTTTGTTTGATGTGATTCCCTATAAACCCAAGTAAACAAAACTGCAAGAAAGAGAAGAGACAGAAGAGTGAGGGAGATGGAGAGAAGAGTGCAAAGGCTGTAGGGTAATTCCACACTATGATCCAGTGTTTTAACTTGTGGCTAAAATCAATATTTCATGTTTGATGAAAAAC
>JAMQGT020001188.1:0-15877 GCA_024447675.2 Pterophyllum scalare | reverse complement strand
GTATTGCTTTGGTGTGCAGGCTGTGATCAGCTGACCTGCTGCTCTCTCCTTCTCTCTTTCTCCTATCTTTCTCCATCTGAGTGAAGTCAGCCTCATTCTTTGCTCTCCCTGAAACACAGCAGCTGTTCCTTTAGCTAGCAGACACACTGTGTGACAAACTGCACACACTTTGTGTCTGATATTTGTTGAGCATTTAGAAATGTTGCATTTAAAACTACCTGCTGCTCGTTACTCTCTTTATACTCGCTCCTCTTCTGCAGTGCTAGCTAAATGCTTATTTACCGTGAGCACATCGGTGATCCGACCCACTGTAACCCCTGATTATATAGCTATAAATTATACATTAATTATACGGTTTTGCCTCTTTAATGTCTTTGGATGAAATAAGCACCCGTGATGGAGGACACACCAGTACGATTGTCTCTTAGATGTTATTATTCCTCCATTTAGGCTCAGATCGTTTGATGTCTGACGGCGCTGACCGGAAATACAAACACGTTAAAACTAAAGTAACGAGTTTGTTTTGAAAATGTAAGAAGTAGAAAGTACAGATACGTGTGTAAAAATGTAGGGAGTAAAAGTAAAAAGTAGTCAGGAAAAATAAATACTCAAGTAAAGTACAGATACCCAAAAAAATCTACTGAAGTACAGTAATGAAGTATTTGTACTTAGTTACTTCCCACCTCTGCTGGAGGCCAAGGTAATGCCATCCAGAGTAAGTATCTGGTTCAACACCATGTTTCCAAGATTTGTGAGGCCGAGTACAGGAACTTCAGTTTTATCTGAATTTAGAAGCAGGAAATTAGCACTAGCACAGAACCCTGTGCAACTCCATAATTAACCTTAGTGTGTGAAGAGAGACTCCCCATTTACATGAACGGTTTAATTACAGCCACCTTGAAGGCCTGTGGTACATAGCCACCTAATAAAGACAGATTGATCATATTTAAGATTGAAGCATCAATAATTGGAAAGACTTCTTTGAACAGTCTAGTAGGAATGGGATCTAATAAACATGTTGATGGTTTGGAGGAAGTAACTATTGAAGTTAACTCCAAAAGATCAACTGGAGCCAAAGAGTCTAAACAAATACCAGCAGTGCTGAAAGCAGCCGAACATGAAGATAAATCTTGGAGATGGTTTTGAATAATTTTTCCTCTAATGTCTAAAATTTTATTTGTAAAGAAATCCATGAAGTCATTACTAGTTAAAGTGAAAGGAATACTGGGCTCTACAGAGCTCTGACTCTTTGTCAGCCTGGCTACAGTGCTGAAAACAAACCTGGGGTTGTTCTTATTTTCTTCAATTAATGATGAATAGTAAGATGTCCTAGCTTTATGGAGGGCTTTTTTATAGAGCAACAAACTCTTTTTCCAGGCTAAATGAGCATCTTCTACTTTAGTGAGACGCCATTCCCTCTCCAGCTTACGGGTTATCTGCTTTAAGCTGCGCGTTTGTGAATTATACCACGGAGTCAGGCACTTCTGATTTGAGGCTTTCCTTTTCAGAGGAGCCACAGTATCCAAAGTCATACGCAGTGAGGATGTAAAACTATTGATGAGATAATCTACCTCACTGGGAGCAGAGTTTAGGTAGCTGCTCTGCACTGTGTTGGCACATGGCACTGAAGAGCATAATAATGAAGGAATTAGATCCTTAAACTTAGTTACAGCACTTTCACAAAGACTCCTACTGTAATAAAACTTATTCCACTTATGCCACCCTGCTGCAGCTCTGCTGAAATTCAGTCCGGCAGTTGAGGGGGAGGAGGCACAGGTCATTATTCACTGGATCTTCTTGTGCAGGTAAAACATCACTCCCACCTGTGTCTGCAGGTTACTACAGGGACGACCGAAGCAGGTTCCCCTACGAGCGGAGTCCTGCCTCCAGGGCCTACGTGGCTCCTGGAGAGGGGACTTCTACTACTGTGGTGGGGCGTTTGGGGGGTTGGTGCAGGAAGTTCACCAGCTTGCCAAAACCTGCCGCAATAACTTTGAGGATGACGCCAAGGTGGGCATCGAGGCCGCCTGGCAAGAGGAGAGTCACTTGAACAGGTGGGAAGGGTGGCGGGGCTGGTGTTTGTCCTTGCTGTTATCATGTCATGATTCTACTTCCTATTTCTGTGTTCAGGTATATGTGGATCAACAAGCCCAGCAAGGTTCTGTCACCTGAGTACCTGTGGCAGGACTTCAAACCCAGAAACCCAGAGATTCTCCTCATCAGGTTCTCTGGAGTCATTAAGAACTATGCTGATATCAGACCCAACTAAACCAGACCAAAGTGGGCTGACCTGGGCCGGCCCCCTCAGACCAGCGTGGCCTGGGTGAGTGGAACCAAACCCACTGAGTTTGGAAAAATCCTGGAACAGCCCTGGAGCCAATTCAGACTTGAATCTTACCCAAAAGCTCCCTCAGGAAGACATTTTTAACACTACTCCCCCTCCCCTCACCCACAGGTAATGCTGCATTACCTCTACTGAACACGTGCAGATCACTGGATTCAGTAACATCATACCTCAGAGCCAAAGAGTCTGTCCTTCTGTACACATGTGTGAGCCTCAGGGCTTAGCCCAGCCCTGAAATTGTTCAGATTCTCACTCAGTTACAGCAATTTTTGCAAATTATTTACTATATTGTATAGTAAAATGAATGTGTGCACTTCCTAGAGGTTGAGGACAGGTATGTCAGGCTGTCAGAATCATACAGACATTAAAAAAATCAGTGAAATGTGAGTTTCAGGAGGAGTAAAGAAAAATATTAAAATCATGATGTTGATGAAGCAGGCACATATGAGCTTGTATGTTTTTCATGTTGATAATATTTATTCAGCTTTTAACCTTTACTATCCCTGACCTCATAATTTCTTCTTCTATTGTGCCATCATGGCCCTTTAAACTGTGGCCTGCCTGCCTGATGCTCAGCTCTTCATCTCTCCTGCCCTTTGGAGTCTCATCAATCTGCTGGATCCTCCTGTCCTGGTTGTAAAAAGAATGAAGTCAGCATGAGCCAATCAGATGCCATCAAATGTGTAATTTTTTGATTTGATGATTAGGTATTCAACACGTTGTCTGTGTAGGTTCTCAGTCATCCAGGTCAATTTAGCCTCCGGAGCTTGAAAAAAGTAAGTGGATTTCTTTAATCAGACAGAAACTCTGAGTAAGGACCAGGTGGACAATCGATCATAACAAATAAAACAGGTTTTTGAATTTCCCAATTAGGGTGGACAAGACTAAGAGTCAGGCTTTCAAAATAATTAAAACTCTGTCTAGGTCTTTGATTAATTACTAAGCTGGAATTGAAGATTGCTGCTACTCCTCCTCCTCGGCCTGTGCTTCGAGCATTCTGACAGTTAGTGTGACTCGGGGGTGTTGATTCATTTAAAATAACATATTCATCCTGCTGTAACCAGGTTTCTGTTAGGCACAATAAATCAATATGTTGATCAATTATTAAATCATTTACTAACAGGGACTTGGAAGAGAGAGACCTAATGTTTAATAATCCACATTTAATTGTTTTATTCTTTGGTGCAGTTGATGAAGCTATATTATTTATTGTTTTTGAATTTTTATGTTTAAATATTTTTCTGCTGATTTTAGGTTTGTTTTTTGGTGGTCTGGGAGCAGGCACCGTCTCTATGGGGATGGGGTTTTGGGGGGATGGCAGGAGGAGAGAAGCTGCAGAGAGGCGTGTAAGACTGCAACTCTGCTTCCTGGTCTCAACCCTGGGTTGTCAGGTTTTAGGAGGGTTGATAAATTTGGCCAGATTCCTAGAAATGAGAGCTGCTCCATCCAAAGTGGGATGGATGCCGTCTCTCCTAACAAGACCAGGTTTTCCCCAGAAACTTTCCCAATTATCAATGAAGCCCACTCCGACAGCCAGCGATTCAAGGAGAACATGCGGCTAAACATGTCGCTCCGGGTCTGATTGGGGAGGGGCCCAGAGAAAACTACAGAGTCCGACATTGTTTTTGCAAAGTCACACACTGATTCAATATTAATTTTAGTGACCTCCGATTGGCGTAACTGGGTGTCATTACTGCCGACATGAATAACGATCTTACCAAATCTACGATTAGCCTTACCCAGCAGTTTCAAATTTCCTTCTATGTCTTGTTGACATGTTCTTTAAATGGGGAGAAGTTTTCCCTTCTCGCAAACAAGATGCAGGTGCCATGGCCAAAGCCTTACCGTGAGAAATCATCCCAAGGTAAGGAATTCCAGGTCAGCTCAGCAGTGATAAAGCAGCAGCTTATATCAGCACAGTTTTGAAACCAGTAAGCAAGGTAAGCCTTGGCATAGACATCAGACATCACTGTGCTTATCATACAGCTAACACCCTGGCAACAGAAAGAGAGAAAGCTTCTATAAAGACCAAACTGAGCAAATGATGTACAGAAACAGGACTCAGCTGGCAGCCTTACCTCTGGTGTTCATGCACATGAGGATTAGGGTAAGAGTTAAACATGGCCTCTGTCCTTTTAAATTTTTGTTTGGACATCCACCAAACATGAGGATTGGGTCCCAGGACACTGAGGATGAAATGTTATGCTGCTGCATAAATCTCTCATCTCCTCTGTTGTCTCCATGAGCAGGTTAAAGCAGCCCAAACTAGCCTACAGCCTCTCAGAACAGGTGATGTTTGGAGAGTCGTGAACATTTATTCCTAACAGAACTGTAGCAGAAGAGTTTTAATCCCTGGAAACATGCAGCCTCTCATGAATGAGCAACTTAATTAAACTTTTGATTTTCTCTTTGTGATCATTAAAATGCATTTTTCACTAAACAGCTAATGCAATATTTAACTTTACAATTTCACACTAGAGGAGTGATTAAAAATAAATGTAAAACTGGTGTTTTAACTCATCCGAGTTCTGTGTTTGATTGGTACAAGGACTGAAGATGAAAAAACGACTAACTGAAAGCTGTGTTCGAGGGTTGCTGTGGAAAAATAAACTGAGCATTTACCTAACCTGTGCAGAACCATGGACTCATGAAATGATGCAGAAATGCGTCTTCTACTCCGTCACCTCCATCAGGCTCTTGGGATACGGTTTGATGTGCTTGAAAGCTGAAGCAACATCTGTCCATCTTTAGCAAAGAGCCAATCCCTTCCTGTTAGGTCAGGTGATTTCGGGGAAAGTCCTGATCCAGGACGAGGAGCATCCAATGTGGCTGCTTCAGGACCACATCGACTCTACCGGGACACTACCTTCAAAAAGCCAGAATGGCAGCAACCAAAACACCAACACTTCACAATCTCACCTTGTGTAAACCCTCAGTGCCCAGCTGATGAAATATGTACTTCCTGTGTTTGGTCACTGGGGGGCAGTAAAACATTTCATATAGGTTCACCTGTTGCTCTGCAGCCTCTGTACTACACAGCCAGGTTCTGTTTCTGTTGTCGGGATTCAGTTACATCATCAGTCAGGTTCAGAGGTCATCATGAAGTTAACACAGGGTTTCCCCTGTTCATATGTAAAGGGTGGAGCTGGCAGCATCTGACCAATCAGAAACAAGGGCTGTTGTACTGCAGCAGAGCAGCTGATTTTACAGAGAAAGATAAAACTAATAGAACATTATGAAGAGGTTAAACACAGAATACAGACTGAAAGCAGCACAGCTGTGTGTGTGTGTGTGTGTGTGTGTGTGTGTGTGTGTGTGTGTGTGTGTGTGTGTGTCTGTCAAAGCTGAGTAAGAATCTGTCTGCACCCATGGGGCTGCGGGTATTTTACAGCTGTCTGTTTGGACAGAATGTGGTGATTGCCTACCTGTTGATCTCTAATAATGTGAACCTAACCTGCTCCTGAGAGGGTTAGCTTGTAGCAGATTTCCCGTCATGCACTTCCAAATGGAAGCATGATAAGCATTAGGAATAGCTTGGGAATGTTTCTCTTCTCCTTGTTTATCAAACAGTAATCAGTGTCCTGTTGTCCATCCTCTTTATCTGCAGAAAGGACTTCCTTTCTGACTCTGAACAGGAAGTCATATGGTCAGCAGGAGATTGGATCAGACCCTAAGTCCAACACCCAATCACAGCAGAGTGAGTTTCCCCCTGTGTCCCTCGGGATAATCCAGTCTAGCATCAGCCGTCACACAGACTGTGGGTCTGGCATGTCACTGATGCTGCAAACATCTAAAACTCATGGCGAGATGAACAAAAGTGAATCAACTGCAGTCAGAGGTCAGAGTCCTCCGTTAGGCGCAGCTGATGTATTACGTCACCCCAGTAAAGTGATGATAGGACAGCTGTTCGTCATGCTGCTGCAGATCTGATGTAGAAAAGAAAATCATGTAATGAAATTACCCAGAATGCACTCTGCATACGTGGTTTTAGATTTTTTCCCCACTGTGTTAAAAATACAGTTTCAGCAACAGCAGATCCTATTTTTGATTGGTTAAAGTGTTTGAGCTGCACTGTGGCTGCATCCTCCCACTTATGTGGAGTCAACTCAGTTTAGATTTAGATTGCTTTACTGTCACTGCACATTCAGAGAAATTTCCATTGCAGCTACTGTTTAAAAGACATATATACACATATTTACACTATACATAAAAACAATAGTAAAATAAATATAATAAAATATAATTTAAAAAAAAGTGCAGAATAGTGCAGAAATAATTTACAAATTTATTTATATAGCACCAAATCACAACAAACAGTCACCACAATGTGCTTTATATTGTGGGTAAAGACCCTACAATAATACAGAGAAAACCCAACAGTCAAAACGACCCCCTATGAGCAAGCACTTGGTGACAGTGGGAAGGAAAAACTCCCTTTTAACAGGAAGAAACCTCCAGCAGAACCAGGCTCAGGGAGGGGCAGTCATCTGTTGTGAGGGGAGGGGGCTGAGGGGAGAGAGACAGGACAAAAGACATGCTGTGGAAGAGAGACAGAGATTAATAATAATGATTAAATACAGAGTGAAGTATAAACAGAGTGAAAGAGGTGAATGAGAAGAAACTCTCAGCAGCAGCTATGGTATCACAGTCAATATTTCTGGTGCTCATCTCCACTTGGCAGTGTTGGATTTCACTTATTTTCTCTATTAGCAGAAATTAGCAGCTTAAAAATCTAACATGTTTTAGTTATCCAACTAAAGAAAGCAGACTGCTCTGATCAGTGAGGATTGTGCTGAGCTGATGCTGTGCTGCTGTATGTAGTCCTGCCGGTGATACACAGCATGGAAATCTGAATGCAGATGTTTTCAACTTCACTGATTTCAGTGTCTATCTCTATGATGGACTACATACTGCTGAAGAAGCACAGAGGTGGAGGACAGGCTCTAACCATCTGCAGCCTTACCTGCATAAATGGTTAACCTGCAGTGCTTAAACCCGACCCCTGCCTGAGTCCTTCATGTTCAGAGCAAAAACACTTCTCAGCCTCTATAAAAAAATATTCTAAAGAACAATAAAAATGTTTATTTTTCTCACTCTGTGTCCTTCACATGAACGAGTTCTTCTGTGTATTGAATAAAAGTGACTGATGCAGTCTGCTGATGATGATGGAGATGATGATGATGTTGGTAGGACCTCACTGACTGTGATGTTTCCAGAGTAGTTAATGCAGACTCTCCTCCTTGTCCTCTAACGAAACCGATTCTGCTGATAGACAGAAAACAGCCTTTGAGGTTCCCAGACAAACTCACTTTACTTCACATTTACAAAATAAGATAAGTCGCAGCCCCAGGCTGAAGGAACCGTAATGGAGACTGCCACTCATCCTGATTGAGTCTTCTCTCCTTGCTTCTCTGCCTTCTTCTGTCTGATCTGTAGGAACAGTTGAGATGGGACTTTTGTGATATTTGAACTACTGTAGTTTAGGTTTTATTTTAGCCACATACATACAAGAACAGTTTCATAAAGTACAAGATTTTCAAATGAAGCCTTGTGCAGTTGGAAGCTCTTACATTTGGGGAAGCTAAATGGAAAATAATGGATGTTCTCAGAGACACTGAGCAGATTTCTACAGTGGGTTATATTTGGTCGTCTCCACACAAGCACTGTGAGTGCTGCTTTAAATACACTCATGTTCCTGAGACATACAAACACAAGGAAGTATTTCAACACAATCCCTGTAAAGAATTGGTTTCACGCTTCATGACAAAGTGTGAAACCAATTCTTCTTTGAGTTTTCAGAGAAGCAGGATGTCAGCTGTTCATCAGATATTAAACGTTCCTGTGGGGAGGACATGGCTGCCGTCTGAGAGTGAAGTGTAGAAAGCCTTCTCATCAGTGGCTTTTTGTCAGTAACTGGTGGCGCTTCTGATTGGTTATTGTACACATAACACAGTATCATCAGATAACCTGTGTAACAAGTTCAGACTTTTTCAGCATGTTGATGCTGCAAGAGATAAAGTGTGTGTGTGTGTGTGTGTGTGTGTGTGTGTGTGTGTGGGTGGGTGGGTGGGTGTGGGTGTGACTGTCTGTCGGTAATTTGGGGACCATGGGCAGTGAGCATGGCCTGGTCCTCCATTTGAATCTAGTCCTATATAACCCTGTTTCATTCTTAACTAGCCCAAGTTAACAGACACAAGTTTAAACAAAGCCAGTTATTTAGGCCTACTTGTCAAGCTTGACGTCATTTTCCATCTCTGGGTCCAAACGCTCCTGCAGTTCCTAAAATCAAACTCTGAGGAGCCACTGAGGATTAAAAATAGTTCAGATTCTTTCAACTCCAGTAAAATGATCAGTGTGGCTGTTCTCCCCGCTGTTACATAGAGTTTAACATCCAGGTGTCCTGGAAAGAGGATGTTTGAGGTGTGGAGGAGCTAAAGGTTTGCAGGAAGTTAGCTAGTTTCCAATGGTGACATATCATGGTCTGAACGACAGATTTCTAAAAACTAAAATGTACAGCTCTGCTGTAATTCTCAGTGAAAATGGAAATGGAAAACGAAGTGACAGTGGCGTTTGGAGCATTGGTGAAGTTGAGAGAGTTGATAGAAAATGTGCTGGCTGGTGGATAGTTACAGATCTATGGTCAGACTAATATAAGCACTGCAAGCTCACAATAGCTTGAATAATGTTGATTTGTTTCATGCTGGACTTGTAGCCAGGAAAAAAATGGACAAAGCCTGTTCATGAAAATAAAACTATTGCATAAGTGCCTTAAATCTGCATTCTCTCTGAAAGCCACTAGATGGCATTAGCTGTGGTTGCAGTAGAGGTCTGTGGGAAAACATCTCTCTGATCTCTGTACATACTTTGCTGTAATTCTATTCAATTCAATTTTATTTATATAGCACCAAATCACAACAAACAGTCGCCTCAAGGCGCTTTGTATTGTGGGTAAAGACCCTACAAGAGTTCATTGTAGCCAGGAACCGTACGCTCAACCTTCAGATTAGAATGCAACCTGCTCTACCTCCTGAGCCACAGCCACTTCCCCTGCCACAATTCAATTCAATTCAATTCAATTCAATTTTATTTATATAGCGCCAAATCACAACAAACAGTCGCCTCAGGGCGCTTTGTATTGTGGATAAAGACCCTACAATAACACAGAGAAAACCCAACAGTCAAAACAACCCCCTATGAGCAAGCACTTGGGAACAGTGGGAAGGAAAAACTCCCTTTTAACAGGAAGAAACCTCCAGCAGAACCGGGCTCAGGGAGGGGCAGTCATCTGCTGCGACCGGTTGGGGCTGAGTGGAGAGAGACAGGACAATCAAAACAACCCTCTATGAGGAAGCACTTGGCGACAGTGGGAAGAACAAACTCCCTTTTAACAGGAAGAAACCTCCAGCAGTACCCAGCAGCCTAGGCCTGTTGCAGCATAACTAAGTGAGGGTTCAGGGTCCCCTGGTCCAGCCCTAACTATAAGCTTGATCAAAAAAGTAAAGTTTTAAGCCTAATTTTAAAAATAGAGAGGGTGACTGTCTCCTGATTCCAAATTGGGAGCTGGTTCCACAGATGAGGGGCCTGAAAGCTGAAGGCTCTGCCTCCCATTCTACTTTTAAGTATCCTAGCAACCACAAGTAAGCCAGCAGTCTGAGAACGAAGGGCTCTATTGGGGTGATACGGTACTATGAGGTCTTTGAGATAAGATGGGGCCTGATAATTCAAAACCTTGTATGTGAGGAGAAGGATTTTAAATTCTACTCTAGATTTAACAGGGAGCCAATGAAGAGAAGCCAATATGGGAGAAATATGCTCTCTCTTTCTAGTCCCTGTCAGTACTCTAGCTGCAGCATTTTGGATCAGCTGAAGGCTTTTCAGGGAGTTTTTAGGACAGCCTGATAATAATGAATTACAATAGTCCAGCCTAGAAGTAATAAATGCATGGATTAACTTTTCAGCATCAGTCTGAGAAAAGATGTTTCTAATTTTAGAAATATTGCGCAAATGCAAAAAAAGCGGTCCTCCGTATTTGTTTAATATGTGCATTGAAGGACATATCCTGGTCAAAAATGACTCCAAGATTTCTCATGGTGTTACTGGAGGCAAAGGTGACAGATGTGAAAGGGTTTGGAGAAGCTGTGGAGAACATTATGCTGCCTGTAACATCGTTCAGCATGACCGGTTTGGCGGTGGGTCGGTGATGGTCCGGGGAGGCATATCCATGGAGGTACACAGACCCCTACAGACTAGGCAAAAGCATCCTGACTGCCATCAGGTATCAGGATTTTTTCATTGCCAGACCCTACAGTGGGTGCAATGGGTCCTGGGCTCCTTCAGGTGTACAACAATGCCCAGCCTCATGGTGGGAGTATGTAGGCAGTTCCTGGAGAATGAATGACTTGATACCACTGGCTGGCCCCCACACTTGCCTTACCTAAATCCAATAGAACACCTCTGAGATGTTATTTTTCACTCCATCCGACACCTCCAGGTTGGACATCAGACTGTCCAAGAGTTCAGTGATGCTCCAGATATAAACCAAGAAGAGTTTTGATGCCTCATCCCAGATCACACCTGAGACCTGTGATTCTGATTTCTGAATGGGTCACATCCTAACAAGGATACCACTGAAGAAGTGTGTGTGTGTGTGTGTGTGTGTGTGTGTGTTATATTAACTGTTGTTTAAAATCAAAAAACGGAGCAGAAAGAGAGACGGGAAGTAGTAACAAAGACAGGAAGCTGAAATAAACCCAGAAAAGTGTGTGTGTGTGTGTGTGTGTGTGTGTGTGTGCAAAGTTCAGAGCCTATAATGTTAGTAAAGCATTCACTTTCACACACACAATAAGAACAGAGGTGTGTGCATGTCTGTCCATGTGGAGAGAGAGGGAAGGTGCCCTCACACACCCAAATGAGCTGAATCCATTTATGACTTGTGTGTGTGTGTGTGTGCTAATATGTCTACTGTTCTAGTATACGCAGTAGAGTAACATGCGTTCACAGCTTTATGAGGTTTGGTTTTACGGTCTCTACAGGGCCCATGTTCTGGACCTTCAAGACCAGTTTCAGGGTTGTGATTAGAACCAGGTTCTAATTCAGTGTTTGGGACCTCTGAAAGCAACATGAGATCATGGTTCCTCACAACAATAGAAAGGCCAGCATGAGTGTATGAGTGTGCGTGTGTGTGTGTTTGTGGGCGTGTTAACAGAGAGAGGGAGAGAGATGCATGATTTCATTTCAGGGTGAGTGAGCATGGCTAAAGAATGAGAATGAGGGAGAGAGAGGGAGGCATCTGGGTGCGTGCAGATCAGTCTGTGAGCAGACGGTGGAGAAGTCAGACAGAGCAGAGCGGGAATCAAACCGACGACTTGCAGAGGACGAACCAACAGACGAACCAATAATTCAACAGACAGAGAAACAGGTTTGAATTTCCTCTTCTGTCTGTATGTATTTATAGATTATCTCACACCAAAGAAGACTAAATGTCTCTGATAACTTCTGCTTTACCTTCAGTAAATTTACTCCAAAGAATTATTCTCACACTCTAATGAAGTACCACAGAGCAGAAATACACCAAATCTAAAACTGATGTCACAAATTTACAGTGTGATGATTTTTAGTCTTTGTGGAAAAGAAAAGAGCAATAGATGATTAATATTTTATACTGTGCTACAAGTTATTGTTTCATTAGATATGCATACTACCTGCATGTAAAAAAAAAAGCATTTTAGTTGTATTTACTGACAGAAACAAACCCAACAGAAAACATGTAACAACATTAAAGTACTACAGTAAAGTGCAGCAAAAACATACAGTAGAACATGGCCAAGAATGTGCTTGATCTCAAAAAATGTGAATATTGTAAAAAGTAATTTCTTTTCATTTAACATTAAAAAATATTAAAAGGTCAATGTTAATATATTCTATAATATTACAGAAAAAGTTAAATATTTTCAGCTGTTTGGGTTATTTTGGATGATTATGAATTATAAAAAATGAAAATCAGAAATTCAGGATCTCAGATTATTGGAATATTTCTTCAGATTAATAAAAAGTATTTACATACAGAAAGTTCCAACTTCTGGAAATTATATTAATTTATGGTCTCAGTACTTTAATAGCAGTGGCAGAGCTGCAGATGTTTGATGTTGAGCTCATGCACAATGTACAAAGAACCAGGAAAGGCTGCTTTACATGCTCCAGTTTTTGTTAACGGGACATGGACATGCCCATAAAAATAACATAAGCTATAGATGTCAGTGGCTCTGAGGCAAGCAGCATTAATCCTGCTTCCAGAGTCTCAGGCTTCAAATGAAATATTCATGTAATCTGAGATACTGGATCTTTGATTTTCATGAGCCATATGCCAAAACCATCAAAATTAAAAGAAAACACTTGAAATACTTCATTTTATGTGTGATGACTATAAAATATTACTTTTACAACTCAGCAGGTTTTACATTTAAAATGTGTTCCCCGAGTATCAGTTACCATGGGAATCTAGCCAGGTAGGATCACCTGTGTGACCTTAACTATATCTCACTAACACATTAATATCACTTGGGTCATTTCTGCTGTTTTCACTTTCATCCCCTCAGGTGTGTGTCTCCATGGCGGCAGGTGTGTGTGCATTTCTGAGCGTGTGTGTTGGTGTGTCTGCAGCCTTTAACCTTGACACATCATTTCCACTGCTGAAGGCGGGCGAACATGGAAGCTTGTTTGGATTTTCGGTTGCTCTACACCAAGACCTGAAGACAGAAAGTTACCTGTGAGTACACACCTGTCTGTTACCTGTGTTAGTTTTCTTTTAGAGGTGTGTGTGTGTGTGTGTGTGTGTGTGTGTGTGTGTGTGTGTGTGTGTGTCTGCTAGCTAGCTGTGCCTCTACTCTTAGGTGTGTTCAGGTAAATGATTGATCTTACTTCAGACTGAACTTTATGTCATTAATCCCAGGTGTTTGTTCTGCAGTATTAACCTGGATGTGAAAAACCATGACTTCTTGACCAAAACGTGATGAAATACTGCTATCTTTTGGGCTCTCTCATCTGTACCATGACACAACATAACACTAGTGCTCCAGTTAATTTTTCAAACACTGCAGATTTGTTTAACTAATATAAGGTCCAACTGTAAAACACACAAAAACAAAGAAGTATCTGTGAAATACCATAGATCAGGAAACAAAATATCTCAGTAAAATGGGAGAGATCATTTCACCAGCTACAGTTTTAAAATGATCTGATTGAACACCAAAACAAACCCCTGTCTTTGGACTTCATGTTTTAAACCTTCAGCAGTATTTTGGAGTTACTGGTTTCTAGAAATGACCATACCTGGATGAGAGGGTAGAGAACTAAGGTATCAGCTAATGCTACCAAGCTCAGTAAGACTGGAAGTGTGCATCACACACAGAGAGATACCTGCTAATCAGTAACATCCAAATAAAATCCCAGAGTTTCACTCAGCAAACTGGAGCTCTGCCGTCGGCCTTCGGTGGTCTGTTAGTCCAATGATGCTCACAGCAGCCATATTATCAGTCAGATAACTCCATTCAAAATGCTCCAAAAGGCTCCAACAGCACCAACATGGTCCAGAGGTCCAGTTCAGGGATTCTAGTTAGCTGAGGTGAAACCTAGAAGACAGCTAGCAGCTACAGCTGCCTGTGTCACCATCCTTCTGTCAGTCAAAGAGGCCATGGCCCTAATCATGCCCTAATCATGCAATCTTTATTATCCTTACAATCTTTACAGGTGAGTTATAAAGATATCTTCCCACAGCTGTTATAAAAGGGGAAATTAGCTACAGAGAGCAAAGCAGTTTTTGTATCAGGCTGTAAACATGTTTATTTCTGCTGGAAAGTTTCAACGTGGGAGTCTATAGAGAATGACTCACTGTGGCACCTCTGCTGGATGGCAGAGGAAGTGCAGCTCGGAGGTTGTTGGTTGGACATTTGTCAGATTATGTTATTGACTTAATTAATGTCTTTATCCAGTGCTCTCTGCTGCCACCTGTAGGTTGAAGTCAGAGGTGTGTTGCTGCTAGTTAAATTTTGAATTATCATGTAACTCTGTGGCAAGCAAGGCAGAGGACCCCAATGTAGGACACCTAAGGCAGAAAGCTTAATTTTAAATTTAAGCTTCATTAGCAGACGTAGCACAGAGGAAGAGCTGGTCAGGAGCCAGCAGCACAGCCTTAAGATAAGATAAAACTTTAATGATTCCACAATGGGAAAATTTGCGCATTACAGCAGCTCAGTACAGAGAAAAATGAAAGGATGAATAAAAACACATGAAATAAAATAGAATCGAAAACACTATATACTTAAAATATATATCAATCTCAATACACATATACATATATACACATACACACACACATCAAAACACTATATACAGATATCAAACACACTCTATACATTTGTAGCCAGGTGTAAGGCACACAGCATACACAGTATGCATTATACGGGTGAGAGTGTAATAAATAAAATGTATATGTTCTGTATGGATAAAATGATGGCAGTGGAGTAAAGTGTCCAAGTGACTCGTGACATCATGATGTGTAGTACAGTCTAACTGCTGTTGGGATGAATGACCTGCCAAAGTGCTCCTTCCTGCAGCAAGGGTGTTTCAGTCTCTGACTGAAGGAACTGCTCAGCGCACCCATGGTCTCATGTAGAGGGTGATGGGGGTGTCCATGATGGATGTCAGCTTTGCTAACATCCTCCTCTCACCCACCACCATCATAGACTCCAGAGAACATCCCAGCACAGAGCTCAACCTCCGCACCAGTTTGTCAATCCTGCTCCTGTCCCTTCTCCTCACTAGCAAGAATGTGATTTGATTTGATTTGACTAATCTAAACATAAACAAAAACAGACTAGAATCCAGGGCCTGAAGCACACAGTAGGAACGGAAGTCAATGATGAGGATGTGACAACAAGCAGAGGAAACACAGGACTTAAATCCAAGAGGGCTGGTGAGGGGAGTGGAAACATCTGGGAAATACAGGTGAAAAACATAATACAAATGACACAAAGGAAGTAAAACTGAACACAACATACAGGGAACAGAAGACTGTCTAAATAAAACAGGAAACAACTAGATGGAGACAGGAACGCGGACTTAACAGACAGCGCTGGGAAAAACCAAAAACAACACATTCCATTCCATTCCATTCCATTCCATTCCATTCCATTCAATTCAATTCAATTCAATTCAATTCAATTCAATTCAATTCAATTCAATTTCAATTCAATTCAATTCAATTCAATTCAATTCAAATTCAATTTCAATTCAATTCAATTCAATTTTATTTATATAGCACCAAATCACAACAAACAGTCACCTCAAGGTGCTTTGTATTGTGGGTAAAGACCAAACAATAACACAGAGAAAAACCAACAGTCAAAACGACCCCCTATGAGCAAGCATTTGGCGACAGTGGGAAAGAAAAACTCCCTTTTAACTGGAAGAAACCCCCAGCATAACCAGGCTCAGGGAGGGGCAGTCATCTGCCGCAACCGGTTAGGGCTGTTGATG